>JANHZT010002508.1:99273-113221 GCA_032468215.1 Stegonotus admiraltiensis
CCCCCCCCCCAAGAAACTAAAACAAAATAAAAATTGATTTTGGAATTTGATGATTAGTATATTATATGGAGTGTTGAGATAAAATAAACAAATGGTAACTTCAGAATAAGAGTTTGGTATAAGAGTTTCCTTCACACATCTATATCTATACCAAAGAAAGTTGCGAATGAATCTTTTCCTATTTTCTTTACTTTTTTCTTCTTTTTTTCCTTTCCTTTTCTGCCCTTTTACTTTTATTCCTTTCGAAGTCTTTTTCCTTTCCTAATTTTCTATTTCGGTTTCTTTACTTTGAACACCGTATCCTATAACCATGAAAAAAAGAGAAAAGCATGTATTTCTGATGAACTGTAGTATTGCAGACGTGATTCCCAGTTGCTATCCATCTCTGAGTTCTTTATAATCTCATATAACATCTGCAATTATACGCAAACATTTAAAATTAAATAACCATAGGCAGTTTGTGCATATTCAGACTCCACTCCTCTGCTCTCCTGTTCCTTTGCATTTGAAGTGCCTTAACAACTATCAACACAACCAGAATTTATCTTTTCCTCTCCCCTAATTCTCCTCCCCCAGAAAAGTATGCAAGCAATCTTTTGCGGTTCCCAGCAGCAAAAGATTGCTTGCATTGTTGTAGTCGTTTGTTTTACAGTTTTTCTTTAATCCCTTTTATCGGTGGAATGAAGATGCTGTTTTCACTAACAACATCTCTCTGCCCATACATGCAAGGAATACCATTCATAATCAGGAAAGGAAATACTGTTTAGTTTGAAACACATTTGGGACAGCAACATACAAACACATAATCAAATCTCCACCCCTGCCCCAAGAACAAATGAAAAGTTCAGTAGAGTAAATGTATATTGAAGGAAATATTTGCAGAGAGATAGATCGGTCATATAACAAAATCAAAGGCCAAGATTTCTGATTTCTCAGCCTTATGTTCAGCTTTAAAACTGCATGTACAGTAGATCCTCAATCAGCAAACCTCAGCACTTAGCTATCATGGTTTAGCTATACATATATCATCAGTGATTGTCAGGTTTTAAGACCTTGCACAGCAACAGGTGCCAAATGCATTCTGACTTCACATAAGGATGTATCGAGACACTGAAAAAGCAAATGGGCATATTCTTTGCAGATTTATTGCTCTCCCTAGGATGAAATGGAAGTGCTAAAAGCTTAAACTGATACACAGGAGGCTTGTTTATTGCATTGTACAGACCAGAGAGGAATTTCCTGCGCATGATGCCAAAGACAGAGTGCACAAAAATGCCTCTGAAGTCTGTGGATAGCACTGAACAGGCTCTCTTCTGTATTAGCTTTACTGCTCATATATCTGGGTTTCAGATATTAACACAGCTGGATGGGAGGGGAAGCCAAGATGCCAATCTATAGCCTGGCCAATTAGAAGCTGGAATTTGAAAAAGACAAAACTTGATTGGAGGACAACATTGATGGGGGGGGGGATCAGTTCTATTGTGGGTCTGTTAATGACATCATCCTTTGTGCTGTTTCCATCACAATTTTCTACAACAGGATTAAAGTGATGACAGATTCCATTCCAAAACTCCCAGGCAGCTCTTTACATAGCTGTTAGCAGAACAAAAGCATTACATGAGATTTCCTTCTCTCTCCAACAGCATTTGATGCTTTCTAATCCTCACCTTGGGAAAAGGCCTTGGAGAGCCAAATGCACTTGTTGACATCACACAGGATGTCTCATGTCTATGCCAAAATGAAGGACTTGGGGGTGCAGAAAAGAGAGTCTCTGTTGCTTCAAATATCCCCTCTCAAACAAAGTAAATTCTGTTTACCCAGCTACCAAAAGACAGTTATAGGGATAACTAACTATTTATACAAGCTATGAACAAATGTTTACAGGATTTTACAGATCATATTATTTTTCAGTTGCAAACCTGCCAGATTTTCTGACTACTTCCTCTCTCTCTTTTTTTCTCCTATAAATCATACTTTTGAAAGATCCAAAATCTGTAGAATGCTTGGTGCTTCCTATTTAGAAGTGTTCCAGGTGGTCATTCAAATATTCCGTTTCAGTGCTATTTTGTTACTTCTTCACTATACCAAGAACATGACTGAACCCAAAATTTTAGCCAACACAGATTTATCATGCACTGAATCCACCATAATTTATTTTCAAACTATCATGCATGATGCTATGGTGTTTGTCTTTCTTTTGTCCATCTCTCATTAAGACAAGAATGCTGAAACTTATGGTCAGGACTACAAGATACTCCTGTAGAGCTTAGATGTAACCCCAAAAGATTTCCAAAAGTTGTTCATATAACAGAAAGGCAAGTTATGAAATGCTGAAAGTCCCATCCACTTAAATATCAATCAAATGAAACCAAATTCATAGTAATGTCCCCACATTGCAACCATTGTTTTTGTTGTTGATGATCATTGTACAGTCAGCCAGATGTTCAGACTGGATTTGGCATTTTTATCTATCTATCGAGTCCTTACCAAGGACCTGGGATAAGCAGATCTAGATGTTTGATGGTATTAAAGATATTGTCACAGAATGGAAGCTGTCCCTAGTAAAGCTGCCTTTTGCACTTGACTGATGGCGAATTTATCAATGCCCATGGTTTCCAGTTGTTTTGGGATTGCACCCAAGGTGCCTATTACTATTGGTCCTACCCTTGCTTACCTTTGCCACAGTCATTCTATTTCTATTATTATTGTTATCTGGGGACTTGATACCACACACATACATCAATCAATCATTGCATATCTGAGTTACATCTCAAACCTTACAAAAATGAAGAGGGAATCTTTTCATGAGGGAAGTTGAGAGAAAAGTTAAAAGAGGCTTTAAATTTTTCCTTCATTATTAAAATAGAAAATAACACTATAATACTTCCAACCTTAGCGCAGATCATTTCAAACATTGAAAACCCACATTTCAATCTGTCATTCATGAAAGTTCACATTTAAAACAAAGGTTTTGTGGATATATCCTAAGATGAGTCAGGATAGCATTATATCAACCAATTAGCCTGCAATTTGATTCAGCTACCAATAAAGTAATGGGATAAAAGCAGCAAAGAAATTGAGAAGTAGAAGAAAACATCTAATGAATGTTGTTCTGTGACCAAGATTTAGAGCTGCTGCACAACTAATGAGCAATACAAATTGATTGATTGTTTGCTATTTGATGGTCAACAACAGCTTTTTATGCTGACCTCTTAGCGGAATGCATCATTCCCAAGCAATTATTCAAGGACCTCAAGAAGAAAAAGAGACCATGGTATTTGCCCGTTTTTAAAATATCCTTTTCTGCTCATAGTCATGTTGCAGTTAATGGTGCCTAATTTCCCATCTATTTCATTTTAGATCTGCCATATTTTTAAGTCATGTGATCTCAAACTTTCTTTTGTTTTTAATCCTCATTTATTGATACTGAAGGCTTGGAGATCTTATGTTGTTTAATGTGAACACAGAACATTACAATGTACAGGAAAAGGAGAATGTTATGACTCATTATATGAGAAAAACAGGAAACCCAATTAGCTCACTAAAACAATATTTCCTACAATAATTGGTAGTTTTAACTCAGTTGCATTATTACATTAAAGCATAGGAAGAACCACTGCTTTTGGGTGGATTGATATTAAATTGCTAGTTCTAGTAAATGAGGTTCTAAAGTTATTATCTACCCCTTTTAATAATTACATTCCTGTAATGGTAAGATTCAAGTTACATAGTCGGGTATGAAAAGAAATTCCATTTTTAAACATCCATGTGATGCCTTTACTTAAAGGCAAAAGTAAACAGGGATAGCCCTGTTCTTGTATAGTGGCTGTTTATTAACAAATACAATAAATGTATTTTTGTTGTAGCCTCGGTGGTGCAGCGGACTAAAGTGCTGTTAAGTGCTAGCACTTAGCTGCCAGCTGTCTGCAATTAGTGCAAGTTTGAATCTCACCAGGTTCAAGGTTGACTCAGCCTTCCATCTTTTCGAGGTAGGTAAATTGAGGACCCAGATTGCGAGGGCAATAAGCCAACTTTGTATAGAACAACACCGCTTGCGGGGGGCAAAAGCCCTAATAAGCAGGTATATTCAAAAAAGTATGCAGGCTATTGCTATAATGCATTGTAAGCCGCCCTGAGTGTACAGAGAAGGGCGGCATATAAATTGGACTAATAAATAAAATAAATAAATAAATTGCTTCACAATGTGACAAATTTCATCACGTTCCTTCAATAACTTACTTCATCCATTACTAGTCAGATAAGAAACAAAAAAAACTTATGTTTAGAAATGTTTAGAATATATATATTTCTGCATTTCTAACCAATCAATTGGATGAACATTGTTTCATGGCAAGCTTAAGGAAAAAACCCCAATTTTTTAAAATATTCTTTAATTGGTTAGATGTTATAGTTTTCCCCTGTTTATGTTTTATGTGTTGCTTACTGGTGGCTTCAGTAAGAACTCCAGTGTGAAATATAAACACCATAATAAATGAAACAATAAATTGCTCAACAGTAAACAAAAATCAACAAAAAGTTAATATTCTGTTAAAGTTAAACTAATGAATATTAGTTTAGTTTAGTATTAGTTTATTTGTCTCTAAACTAATATGCTGTTCCTTGATACTGTATATGGATATAAATCTCATTTCTCAGAATTCCCTGGTTCATGACTAGCTGAATAAGTACAACATAATTTATCTATGTCTATTATGTATATCTATTTAGACCAGCCTGACCTGATTTGTTTCCCTTCTGATATTGTAAGAGTACAGCCATCAACTTGCCAAGCAGGATAGTCATTTAGTATGATGCCTAAAAAGTCCTGGAATTACAGACAGTACCAAGCTGAGGAAGATCACCATAGCAAATGAACAGGTTGGATTACCTGGCTTTGGAAAATATGTATCCCTTTAAAACTGAGTTAAACTGAATCAAAAGGTGGAACTTAAATTATTTCTTTATTGTTGGGGATTCTCATGTGAGCGGTACGGTGGCCTAGAGGTTAAGATGCTCTCCTCACACTCAGGAGGCTGAGAATTCAAGCCTAGGAAGCAACAGCTCTATCAGGGTGCAATGAGAAAATATCTGCTGTGAACTCTGCATAGGCATCAGGAAGGCCATCCAGCCAGTAAATGCTCAGCTCCATTCAGTCTGATACAAGGGATTACAGGGTCATAAAAAGAAGAAGAAATGGTGATTCTTATGCAAGGGAACAAATGATATCATCTGCTGCAAAGTGTTACCAGTATATAATTGATGTAATTTCTATGATGATGTAACAATACGTATGACATCATTGTGACTTTTACCAGATCCTGCCAAGTCTGAGAACGATACCAATATATTCAGAGTGAAAAAAAATGAGGGATATCAGCTATTTGAATCCAAAGTAGGAAAGGTGTTTTGGATCTGGCATGGATTTCAATGTCTTCTAAATAAACCTCCTTAACACCTTCATAACTCAAATATGTATTTGTGATGACCCGGGGCAAGGCACAGAGGCAACACAGTCAGCCAATAGTTCCAACACAGTCAGCTGATAGTTCCAACACAGTCAGCTGATAGTTCCCTTTAATGCTCCAACTTTCCCCTAAATGCTCCCACCAGTGGTGGGTTGCCCCTGGTTCGGACTGGTTTGCAAGAACCGGTAGTAAAATTTGTGGGACGTCCTGCCCATCACCCCGGATGTCATCATCAGTGATCTGCGCATGCGCAGAAGCAAAGCGCACGCACGAGCAAAGTGCGTATGCACGCAATCCCATTGTGAACCAGTAGTAAAGGTTAGTAGAACCCACCCCTGGCTCCCACGTTATGGCAAGTCCCAGAACAAAGTGATATCTCTCTCTCTCTCTTTCTCTCTCTCTCTCTCTCTCTCTCTCTCACACACACACACACACACACCTCCAGCAGCCTCTGGCTGCAAGTAGTTCAGTAAAATGCTCTGAGCACAACAGCTGTAAAGTAAGAAATCCAGTGGGGCAAGGGAATAAGTCAATGAGTCCAGGAAGCAAAGGAACATGGCAATGGTTCCAGGTAGCAAAGGAAATGGTTTCAGGAAGCAAAGGAACAAGGTGCCTGATCATTGTAGAAGAGATTAATGTAACTGATAGCAGGCAGAGAAGAAATTCACAAATATTTAAAGTTTAATGATGGGAAGTTTTGATAATGTTCAATGTGAAAATAAATCACATTTTTTTTCTACACAATGTTTTTATCTGATAAATAAAAACGTATCTGCATATATTGTTTGTTCTAGCAGAGTTTGGAAAATTGTAAACTCCAAAACTCGCAGGATCTAATCTGGGTCGGTCACCGGGACCAGGGGTTTTGTCTTCCAAGCTTTCGGCCTCGTGCTGGAGTCCATCCTCAGGGAACATCTCTCTAGCAGAATGTAGGCCATTCTGTGTGTGGTATTTATAGTGCCTGTTGTAAGTGGCTTTTTAGATGTTGATTGGTGTGTGTTGATGGCTGGCCAGAACTTATTGCATCTTATACTAATGTTGGGAGTACTGGTGTGGTTGATGCACTTTTAAAAAGGCAGCAGCATCTTCTCCTGTCCAGGTGTTTGTGTATCAGAATCAGTCTCTAACACCCACATTTTCTAATCAGTTGTTGATTTTCCAAATTTTTAATATGTTTTGAATTAATACATTTTTCCACACACATCCCTGCTGTTACTTTTTTTAAAAAAACACTAACAGCTGGAATATAATGCAAAATCGTAAGTCTTTTTTTGAAAAGGAATGAAATGTGCTTCACACAAATTAATGTGTCTAACTATTTTATCCCATGAGGGAATAATAACTCATGCTTTGGGAGCACATGGATCTAGATATGCTTCATTGACCTCCTCCGTTTCTCCAAAATACACAAGGCTTTTATATCTGTTTGCAGAATAACACTAACAAAAAAAAGGTGCTGTTGTTGTTTTAAATGAAATGTAGACACAAGAGAAGAAATCTTGAATCTAATGCTGTACTCTTCCATTGGGTAAGTCACTAATAGCATCTAATTGTCCATTACAGGGTTTTTAGAAGCATCCAAATTACAGCCTCTTTTTTCTTTTCTTCCCCTTTATTTTATTATTTTATTTGTGTATAGGACAGTACTGTTTGTCAATTATCCCTCATTTGTGATGGGGCAGTTTATTGTGTACAGTTGGGTACAAGGCAATCCTGACCTTGTTCTTGAAATTTCTTCTGAGTCAATTTAAGTGTAACACTCCCACCCTCAATATTCATAATTCTTTACCATTATATGCAAAATAATTGATCCACATACCGCATTGCCAAATTTTTTATGGCAGCCCATTCAGTAGGTATACATGTCTTGATAGTAATTGTCCAAGCATATGCCTTCCAAATTATATTTTATCTGCTAACAGTAACAATAATTAATTATGTATTTATTCGTTTGTGTACAAGCTAGTTCTCCTTTACCTCAGTATAGAACTGATGCCAATTCTGTCTTTTATATTTGCATAGGAACAATATTGAAAATCAATTGCTTTTTATATGTATTCTTCCAGTTTTTTAGAGTTTGGGGGCATAACTAAAAATGCAATAAGTGTATAATAAGTGTATTTCTTAAAGTCTGCACAAAAAGTTTTTGTTTGTTACTATTTACATTTCAAAAATAGGAAACTAGGAATGGAATGGAAGGAACAAAATGAGAATGTGTGCAAATTCAGTGTTTTAAATAACTATAACTTACAAACAATTGTCACACAAGCTACATTCCAAGGGATTTGTGGCATATCAGATTTTTTTATGTGTGTGTCGCCACTGTGGGAATTTTCCACTCAAGATGAATCCTGTATGTCTTGCTACCCTGTTATGTAACATCATGGTTTGTGATTGGAAATTTCACAGAGATGTAGTGTTTATTTCTTATCCCAATGGTATGTGTAATAGAAGCAAATAAGCTGGTGTGCCAGAAAAAATCAGACAATAATAATAGCTATAAATCAAACACAGTAACCTCTGTGCTGTTTAACCATGTTTTTCCAATGATGTGAAATAGCACAACTGTAATAGGGGCACTGCAATGTGCTATCACTATTACAACATGCTAATATGACATTGCATTCTGAAACATAGGTGCAAATAATTAATTCCCACCAAAATCAACGTAACCATTTGAGGTAGCAGAAAACAAGATTTTCTGCAGACCTGATAAGACTCCCAACTTCCAGGACAGTCTCTCTAACTGGATAATTCCTAAGTATATCTGAATTAAAATTCGTGGGTATTTAGAAATTGCAGTTCTTTTTCACCCAGGGAAAAAGCTGCTATAGGATAAATCTAGAAGCAAAACTATCCAGAAGAAACTGAGGCAATAATATTAGACAATTCTAAACCTTGAAAATACATTAAAAATGCATATCTTGGCTTCTGTAATGGGGTAGTGAGACAGATAATCTAGAACAACTTTCTTCAAAGATTCAATGAGGATTCTGAGACTTATTGTCAAACACAATTGAAAAGTTCCAGTTTAGAAAAGTCTGGAAGATGGTTTGACACTCAATTTCTGCTTTGACACTCAATTACAGTGCCTTAATTCATTCATTGCTTTTATATCCTACTTTTTCTTTGAAATCTTAAGACAGATTATTGACTTGTATCACTTAACAACTCCGTGTTTTCATTATTAAATTTTGTTGGGTTTGTTGTTGTTTTTTTAAATCCCATTCTCAAAAAAGAGGCAAAGCTAAGTTCTGTGGAGGGTTGATTTATTTAATCTTAATGGCTACAAAATGGCAGCAACTAGGTGTTCTCTGTTTTCATTTCTGAAATAAATTATTAAAGGGTCTTAGCAAAGTACTATAGGGCAAGGATGTGGTACACATACTACAGCAATTAGCATTCTTGGCCCCAATAGACCTTTGGTTAAATTCAAAGGAAGGTTACCTAATTTGTAATCTTATTTTAGGAGCTATTATTCTTTTCCCAAAACTAAGAAACTAACGGCAGAGAACATACCAAGCAAAGTCTCTAGACTCAAATACTGACATTTCTTTTAATGAAAACACTTTAAAGAACAGGTTGTTGAAAACTATAGACCCTTGTTTCTTCAAATGGATGCCAGTCTTCATAACTCAAGTTGACATCGGCTGATGTTTACATGCAGACGTTACTGAAGGCAAAAGCAGCAGGTCAACAGCTTGGCCAGCAACAAGGAAGTGATCTCATATAACTTTGTGGAATGCTCTGATTGGCTGCCCAGACTTTCAACAACAGTTTGGCTAGACTGAAGCAATTAAGTAGCAACGGGTTGCAGTTTCGTTCCAGCAAGAAGTTCATGAACTATTTTACAAGGAATATCATTTAATTTGACTAATTTGCAATTTGTGTCTCATTAGAGGCTAGAACTCTTTAAAAATACCACATGCACATTTGGTCATGCAGATGTACTCAGTTGATTCTACCAAAACAAAAAAAATAAGAGACCATCAAATCAGCCATTGTAAAGATAAAAATTCATCTTTTTCTAGGACGTCATTCCAAAAGGTGTCACTGGGTTATTGAAAATGCATATAACCCCTTTCAAGAGTCCTTCCTTTTTTCAGGAAATCTTTGGGCCAGTTTGTAATCCAAATAAACATTGAAGCAGGACCATAAAATAAATCGCATCAATATTATCAAAATCAGCACAGTCATCAAAAGCCCTGATTCCATATTGAAACTGGAATGAAGAAGCCACTGGGTTCGGAGATGAGTGGGTGGGGTGGGGGATATACCTTTTCTTGAACACGATTGCTGGTGTTCTAATTATATAATGTCCTATTTGGTGATGTATGACAAATGGAGCTGTTCCTATAACGTTCCATTCCAAGTGATCTCACTAGCATGTGAGAGAAGAGTGCAGCTGACAGATTTGGAACATGTAATACACTATTTAATCAAGAGGCCCCATGCACTATTCATACAGAATTAAGAACTCTTATATTGACAATAACGGTATTGTCAGAAGATCTTTGGAAGGGAAAAAAATGGGGGGGGCTCCATAAACACTCACTCGCGCTCTCTCTGAAGTTGGATTTTTTTTTCAGTTCTTTTTTCCTCCAGTGCTGATGTAATCTCCAAACATCTCCAACAGCAGCTGCTTAGCGAAACCAGGCACCTTCTCCCTCTTCCTTTTCAAAAGCGCATGCGGCACTTTCCAGCCCCCTCCAGACAATCAGAGCCTTTCTTTAGCCAATTAGCTATGAGTCCCCCCCAAACTGTCCAATGGACTCATAAGAATGGTCTTTGCAGGAAACAACACTGGAACTCTTTTTATTTTCCTTTCCTAGACAAATTGAAAAGGGAGGGAGGGAGAAGAAAGGGAAAGAAACTCAGAGCACAGATACTTCCCAAAATGCATTGGTCAACAATTAACACGCTGCCCCATGCAAGAACACACACACAGATACACAAACACAAACGCACGCACATACATACACTGATGTCAAATCTTGGAAATAAAATTGTTCACTTTCTCTTGAGGAGAAAATCTTTCAGGGACACTAAGTGAAAGCAAGTTTGAGGGAAAAGATTTATGTAAGTGTTTAAAAGAAAACATTCCTAAAGAGGATTGATTTTGCCCATTTTTGACTGGCATAAACACTGCTACAAACCTGCATAAATTTTAAAGGAAATGTAAAAGACAACTAAACGCATTATTTGGAGGTAAACAAAAATATTGAAACAAAGTTGGATTAGAATGGTACAAATATGTTACGGAGGTAGATGTCATAGCTATTTCACCAATTCTTTCTGAACTTTCTTGTTTTTCTTTGAAGACCTTTGCTTCTCATCCAAGAAGCTTCTTCGACTGTGACTGGATGATGAGGAATGGAAGGATTTATATATTCCTTGCAAGCAGCTAGTCATTTGCATTCTTTTAGAGAATTGTTGAGGCCACTTGGAAGTTTATCTGAGTCCTCAAGGTCACCTGAGTAGTGCAAATGGGTGTGGAGTCTTCTTGGAACTACTAAAAGGACTGTGTTGTAGACTGGAGGTAGATCATGTCATATCCCTCCCCCTCTGTTGAGAGAGGGCTGTTCAACTTGGCATAGATGTCCTTTTTGGCCTCTCTTTCAAACCAGTGGTCCTCTCTGTCCAAAATGTGGACTTTGCTGTCTTCAAAAAAGTGGCCTTTGTTTTTTAAATGCACATGGACTGCTGAATCTTGTCCTGATGTGTTTGTTCTCCTATGTATTTTTTGTTGCCTGTTATTTTTAATTTCATTTTAACCATCCAGTGTTGCTCTTGCAAGTGGGAGACTATACAAATTGATATCTTTGTTATATGATTTACCATGGTACCTCCACCTCCCAATGCTTGTTGTCCTTGAATTGTAGGAATAAGCGTTTATGTACATATTAACACACTCATTTCCTAGTTTGGCAGTGAATTGAGTCACACAGCACAAATAGTCACAGTGAGGTCTGTGTCACATGAAATAATACCATGGGTGTCAGGGAATGGCAGGACTACCAAGAAAGAGCTGACAGACCTCGGTGTAGAATTAAAACTGGTGGTTGGAGTACTTCTCCCAAAGAAAAACTGTTACTTCAGCAAACACTCCGCAAAGAGTTAAGGCCATGGGATGCGGGTATTGCTGGTGTTTCTGTGACTTCAGTCCCTGCAGGACACAGACAATAGCTCTTTTTGAAGTTGATTTTCAGTCCATGTTTCTCACATACTAACTATATAAAGCTTTATCATTGTAGGATGAGAATTTTAGCTCCATTTTTAATTTAAGCAGTATGTAAATTGAAATATGTCCATTGTAACATAGGCAGCAGCTCCATCTTTTACATCATTATTCTAATCCATCAAAGCAGTTCTGGACATATTGTTACTCTTGATGCACTTTCTCATCTGGATAAAAAACTCTGAGCATTCTGATGCTGACTCAAGTGCAAATGGCACAGTTACTTGCACTTTTTTTTAATGAAAATGGGTTTGTATATTTCTCCATTATAGACCATCAGTAATGTTGCAGCTATTGTGACCTTAACGGTAATCTCTGCATAATATTAATTTCATCATATAGCATGGTACATCTTCTCTGCTATTTTTTAAAAAATTTGTTAGATTTCTATCCTGCCATTTTTCCCAGATAAAAGTGGCAATGACTAGCATTCCATGTGAGTTAGTTACCCAGTAAGTTTCAATGATGCACAGTATGATTGAGATGAACCTGGATTTCTCTGGTCCAAGTTCAATTATTTATTCACATTGTTAATCTCTTTTAAATTTTAAAAAACTGCAATGACATATTTGGTAATTTTCAATTTGTTAAAGAAAAACAGTGGAAGGAGAAAAGTACTTTTATTTGGTATCATCTGCAAAACCTTCCATTCTATAACTCATGATGCACTATATGAGAAAAATGTGTACTATTCCTATGTTAGTATGACTATACATGTAAGCTATTAGTCATAATCTACTACTCTTACTCACTATTCATAAAACATTTCCACCCTTTTCAAAATGTATATATAAAGTCTAGTAAACAGTAAAGTATATAACATTTTTTTCTAAACTTAGTAGAAATAAGTAGCCAGATAAACACTAAACTAAATACAATATATTTACATAAAAATATTGAAAGAATAAGAAAATTGGACATTTAACTTACATTTTGGCTCACATATTCAGCGAAAAGAGAGCAACAGAGAGCAAGCAAGTTTCTTTGTTCTAATATAGGAGCTAAAGTTTTATTAGATTCTTAAACACTAGATGACCAATATTTATCCCTTAGCATGGCCATATATCAGGATAGAAAGGTGAAGGCATTTCATTTCAGAATATTTACATAAAGTCCCACAATTCCCTGTACAATCAAGTGAAAACAAGATACTCTTTTAAATGTCCCCTGTTAAAAGGCAAATTAAGATTTTTTTATCTGCAAAGAACAAAATGTGAAATGTTGACAAAGTCAACAATTGTTTTAAGGGTTGGTGATTATACATCTGCTAAGTTGTTTCAATGTTACATTGAGCTGGAAGGACACAGACCACAAGCTTGCTATTTAGTGTGCAACGAATAACTTACCAAGTTACAAATGTAGAGGAGGAACAATCAAGTGTTGACAAAAATGAAAAGAAAGACTATCCAAGTTGTTTTTCCAAACTGAGAAAATAAATTGAAGACATTTTACTTCTTAATCCAATTCTATATTGCATCATATGATACTACCATGAATGAAAAACACTTCGTTATTATGGCAACAAAGTCTATGACAAATAACTGACAGTTTTGGCGAGGATGCAGGACAAGGTTCCTCACAGTTGCATGAAGAACACAAAATTGTGATGAAAGTTCTCACTGGTCTTCTTCACTTGACAACACTTAGTGTAATGATATGTGGGAATGACCTTGGGAGACAGGAGGGAGAGCCGTAGACTAGACCACTAGTGAGTAAAAGATATCTCAGCTTGCAGAGGGAGGGAGGATATGAAAAATATTTCAGAAGAGATGCTCTCTAGTTTTCCAGAGAATAAATAGAAAGGAGGGGAGAAATACTGTCACTCTTGCAAGATGGATTGTTATTACACTAACAACTCTTAATGTAACCTTACAAGGATGTTTGAGCTAGTATGCCTGGTTGTGCTTCTTGCGTGGACTACCTCACAGAATTAACGTTTAATGGTGAGTGTGTTATACAAGCAAATAAGCCAGGAAGTCAGAGTGAAATTAACTCTGTCCAAAACAGCCCAAGGATTATTTGGAAGTAAACTAATTCCACTAGTCACTAACCACATAGGAAAAGCAATGGGTGAAGTTTAATAAACTTCCTCAATTCATCGACTGTTGAGAAATTCTGATTATAATCCATAATCTGTTACATATTATTGTTTCTTTTTTTCCTTACTCTTTATTTATTTATTTATTTATTTATTTATTTATTTATTTATTTATTTATTTATTTATTTATTTATTTATTGGTTCGA
>JANHZT010002509.1:19777-42355 GCA_032468215.1 Stegonotus admiraltiensis
TTGTATTGTATGTATTTATCTGGCTGTTCACCACCCTGAGTCCCGTTGGGAGAAGGGCGGTATACAAATTTAAATAAATAATAAATAATAATAAGAAAATAAGAAAGAAAGAGGAAGAGAAGGAAAAGCAAAAAATGACTTACAAGTTTCTTTGGTACAGATATAAATACAAAATATATCAAACTCTTAATCCAAGATTAACATTTGTCTACATTATTTCCATAATCCGATATCTAATCATCAAAGCATATATCAACTTTTAATTTCAGTTTCTCAGAAAAAGCCCAGTAATGGTTCATATTGCTTTAATTACTATTTGTTAAGGAAACCATAACTGATATATTTAATTGCACCAAAATAAAACAGGAATGGAAAATCCTAAACTCTAGTGTAGATCCATGCTTCTCAACTTTGGCAACTTTAAGTGCATGAACTTCAATTCCCAGAATTCCCCAGGCAGCATGAAGTTCACCCATCTTAAATTTGCCAAGACTGAAAAACGCTGATCCACAGAAACGGATTTTTCCATTCCATTTTACTGGCTCCTACTTACTTATGAGCAATCATAATGAAAAATCCCCACATCCACACCAGTCCAGAGCAACCACGATTTCCTCACTAACTTGCTTTCCAGTTCCATTCTCCTGCTTATAGGGCAACAAAAGAAGACCATGTGACTACCACTTTAAAAAAAAACTTCTGCAGGGGTGGGGGAGAGATATGGCAAAGTTGGAAGGTCTGACTGAAGTTTTTTTAAAAGTGCTAGTCACATGGTCTTCTTTTGTTGCCCTGCATGCCAGAAAACTGAGCTGGAAAGCGGGTTAGTGAGGGAATGATGGTTGCTGCAGGAGTTTGCAGGAAGCTCTCCAGGCCAAAAATGGACTGCACGGGGGGGGGGGAAGGGGGAGGGAAGCAGCCTCCCAGCTGATTGGCTGGTTCATTAGCAGCCTCCCAGCGGGGCTCCCAGTCATGTCCCTGCAGCTTCCCCACCCTGAATGGCAACCCCTGGTGGGTGGGGCGAGGTGGGATGGGACCACCCAGCAATTTAACAACCTGTTTGGCCGAAGCGTGTGAACTAGTTGAATCTCACCACTGGTTGTAAGGCTAAGAATCAGATGTAAGTCACTTTTTTCAATGACCATTTTAACCTTTTTAACCTCAAACAAATGCAGTTTCCTATCCTGCAATGACAGTATGGCAACTTAGTAATACAGTATATTGAAATGTCCATTTCCATCTCTGCTTAAGCTGATAACTTGATAATTGTTTTTTTTTCTTTTGACTTCCACTTCCACTGTGAAAATATCACTGTTGATATATGAAGAGAAAAAGGGTTTGCATGCTTCTATCTGGATTTTATATAACTTAAAAACTTGCTATCCAACTTTTTGGGTCTGCACTGAATACTGTATACTGAGATTTTTACTAACCTGTTCTTATCTTAGGAAAATTAAATATTTGATTTCTTTTACTAGTAGAACTATGAAGTTTTGTATTAACTTAAACTTCTTAAACAGTGTCTGTTCTTCTTAAACGGTGTCTCACTTCAACTATATAGTTGCAGTGTGGTTCATATTTAAAAAGGTAAAAAGTTGTCAAATCCTTTTCCAAACTTTGTAGCTCCAAGTAAAGTCAGTGAAAAAAACACTACATAAGCGCCTTCTATTATAATAAAATATCATTGACATTCTTAATTTCTATTGTCTGAAAATACATCAATCATTTACCAATAACAGAACCATTTTTTTCCAATGCAGTAAATTATGTTGCATGACATCGATAAGTTATCAAAGATATCGATCAAGAAATCAGATACTTCTCTCCCCAAAATTAGACTAGAGGAAAGTTATACCTTCTAGATGTAAACACAACAGAATATACTTAAAAGCTCACCAAAACTGTTTTTTAGGTTTCCATTGCTCAGCTGTTTTAATCTTTTCTGGTGTGATTTCCCATGATAATGGATTTGTGCCTGAGCAGCAGAATTCAGTTGAATGTTGCATACATTGCATAAAGTAAAAGTGGTGTGTTTCTTCTCCCTTTCTTTCTCTTCCTCACTGTCTTTGGGTGTTAATTCTGCATCACTTTCATGAAAATACATAAAATCTGAAGTATAGGATATATTGTCTTGGGATGAAGTAGGACTCCCAGGCTTCTTCATTGTTTCTAAAATAAACATAAGAAAGAACTATGAGTGACATGCATCCTGAATGTCAACCTGTAAAAAGCAGAAGAGCTGCATTTAAAGCCACTGCACACCATCTCATGTAATGAAAGTTATCATATAATTGGTTCATCCAATGTTTAGAATACACAAATATGTAAAAAAACATGTCACAGAT
This sequence comes from Stegonotus admiraltiensis, assembly GCA_032468215.1. Taxonomy (NCBI): domain Eukaryota; kingdom Metazoa; phylum Chordata; class Lepidosauria; order Squamata; family Colubridae; genus Stegonotus; species Stegonotus admiraltiensis. The sequence goes on from JANHZT010002509.1 coordinate 22,120, forward strand.
GGTAAGGAAAAAAAATAAATGCCTTAGCTATAGAGTAATCTGAAATGTCTTCTATACATGTTCTATCTGGAAAACATCTGACTTGCTTTCTTTGCCAGCGAGAAAACTTCATCTCTAAGCGTTTCCCCAAAAATCTCCTAGCGAATTTTCATGCCTAAAGTGGGACTAAAACTTATAGTGTCCTAGTTTCTAGCCTGCTAAAACATATTATCTTGATTTTGCTTGTAAGTTCCCTTTTTAAAACTAATGTTCAAAATTGAAACTGATAACATCTGAAACTTTTTACAAAACAGCTTCTTCATTACAATTGTTTCTGATATTTGGAATTTTCATGAGTGCTATCATTTTTAATCATGAACCTCACTTGTAGGAAAATGCCTCACATTTAAAATAATTTCATTTTAAAAATTCTGAATCCAAGAAACAAATATAAAACATACTTAATGCCTTGTAACAAATAGAAATTATTAAAGCAACATGTCAGGTTCCTTAAAACATAATCATATGTTGCTGTAATTTCACATCTTCCAATATTGTCAAGAAATAAAAATGTCAGAATGTGATAATTTTAAAAAATTAAACTCAAATTAAAAAATGGACGTTCTCAGTCTTGAACTGCTAAGGAATTCCTGTAAATTTAGAAACTATTTCATATCAGTATAAAATATTGAACTGGACTTCTATTAGTTTTGAACATTTAAAATACTATAAGAAGTAATAAAAGATTGAGCATTAGATAGGGATAGTAAATTATCTCCTATAGTTAGCATTATTTCATCTCTTAAATAATAATGTAGCTTAGTTCTATATTTTTCTAGGATAGTTTTAACCTGCTAAGAACATAATGAATGACATTACTTCCAAAAATATAAACTGCTGAAATAACTGAGTCACTCCCTAGTTTCAAGAAAGCTGTACTCTTATCATTATCACTAAAAAAATTACTGCTAAAGTTTTCATTCTTTCCTAGTGTTGAAAATGGTATGAAATACTGACACACCCAATGAAATTTCAAGAAGATAACATTTTTTTGGGAAAGTATCTGAAAGGTAAGTTGACAAGACATATATTGCTAAGTGATAGAACAGTATCTGAGTGAAGCCACTTAAACAATTTATATGTAAAATAGTAGTTTTAGCAGAGTATTCCTGATATTATATATAAATGATGCTATTTGGGTTAGTCAACATGATGTTATCTAGAGCTTTACAGGCAGTAAAAGGAGGTTCTTCTTTTCCCAAGAATTTAAAATATAAAAACGTTAGGGAACAGTGAAATACTAAGGAATAGATGCATTGAAAACAACAGGCATTCTGCCACTAGCAGCTAATAAAATATTTAAAAAGTAGTGCTTACAAAATCAAAGGAAAGGAACATGGAAAAACAAGCATTAAATAAATATAATGAAATAAAAGCAGCATCACAACATGCTATGATTTATATATTCCAGGTTAAGTACATCTGTACTGAAAGTATTCTCCACTAGAGAGCAGCATGAATTTAAAATTATAAAATACTTCTATGTATTCATAGTAATGTTTTATTTATACCAGTATACACCTGTACCAATATTTTTTATCTCTTCAGTCAGTTCAGAAATCAAATGCTACACAGTATAAATTTTGCATATATTGTGATTAACATGCATTAAATAAAAGTGTGCATAAACACTGGTGGTTATATAGATTCACATGATTGCATTAATAAATTGCGTATTGCATACTGATGAGATAATATACAAAATTCTAACATGAATTCAAATTCTTAATATGGATTTGCCCTACAGAGCAAAAATGTATGCATTTTGACTGCAAAGAAGAATTTCTCCATTTATTTTACTTCAATAAATGTTTTTATTTTTTATTCAAAATGTTAAAATACAAACTCCAAAAAAGGGCAGGGGAGAAAATACAAAAACAAAACTAAACAAGAAAACCAAATGTGAATAAAAGGAAGAAAAAACAAGCGTACATATAAATTGTCCCCTCTAATTGAATACTGATAAATATATTTCAAAAATAAGGCCTTTGAGGTTTAACTCTGATGCGTATTTTACCTGTTAGCTAGAGTTGGGTAGGGTAAACAGAATTTTAGATGTTTATAATTTGTTCACAGGAGGGAAGCTATTATTTAAGGATTTCTTCATTTATGGGGCTTATTTTGGTAACTTATTTGAACGTTTTTATTAACAATATGCCATCAAGTCCAAATAGATATTTTGTGACAACACTGACGGACCTTCTCTAAAATAGATAGATCTATTCTCAAGTGGTCCTTTATATCTTTAAATAGTACACCCCCTCACCATTGTAATTGAATCCATTCACTTTGCTGCTGGTTGTCTTCTCTTTTCTTCCACCTTTCCCAGCATTGTAGACTTCTCAGGTTAATGGGTCTTCACATAATGTGTCCAAAATATTATCATTTGAGCCTGGTCATGTCTGAATAAGAATTCTGCATTTATTTTGTTGTAGATCCATTTGTTTACTATCCTGCATAGCTAAACTATTCTCAAAAGATTTTTTTCCCAACATCAGTCATGCTTCCAAATTCCAACTTTTGCTGCTGAAGGTATCACTGAAAAAAACCACTATCTGTTTGATTCTGATTTTTGTACATTTATATGTGTCACATCATCTTTTTCTCATCTTCCATGCTAGCCTACTGAGTGCTGATTTGTTATTTGACTGTTGTTTCTTTTACTGCTGATAGACAGTTCTAAATGGCAGTTATTTACCACTTCAGTAACTTTATTGCTTGTTATCTGTTGTCTGATTTGTTTGATCTTATTTATATTTCACCTTAGACCCATTTTTTTCTTTAATTTTCATTATTCTTTGAATGTTTTGATATTCATTACTGGAGCTTGTAGATCATTTCTATTTTTAGCTACAAGAGTAGGGCCATCACAGCATAGTGTAGGTTTTTGATGTTTCTTCCTCCGGTTTTAAGCACATGCTGATTTTTCCAATTTAACCTCTTCTCAATATATATTCTGCATATAGTCTGAATAAATAAGGGGAGATTATACAGCCTCACATTGTTCCTTTGCCAACCTGGAGCCAGTCTATTTTGCCATACTTTGTCTGAATTGTGGTATTCTGTCTTGTCAATAGAATTCTCCTGAGGACATTAAGATGTACTGAGATTTCCATTTTCAATAGAGTTCAGTGTGTTTCTATAATCAATGAAGCAGATACTGGCTTGTATCTTGTTCCCTTTTCTCATTTGCCATGCCATCTGTGCTGATTGATCTGAAGGGTTATTTTGCTATCATATGAAATTAGGGATATTATATCCTCATCCTGTTACATCTTTGATTCTTTCTTTGGTTTTAATATGCAGACTGACTTTTAGTATTTTGGTCACTAAGTCATTCTTCAGATATCCTGACAGTTTAGTTATTGTTTTTTGTTGAATTTAAATATTGACCTTCCATCATTGTTGAATTTTCTTTAAATACATTACCATCTACTCATTAGTGCCCATACCAATTTGAAACTTCTTCTGAGTATGGAGATTTTTTGGGAGACTTTTTTTCCCCCCATATCTGCTTCCATATTTGAGGATGGTACATCTCTGGTTTAGGCACACATGTACTACTTTAGAAGAGAAGACAATCCACGATTGACTTTTGAGGTTGTATCAGAGGATATCATAGTATCACTTCACCTGGGGAAGATATAAGGAAATATTGGGAGATTATATAGCCATCTCAAGTTTGCAAGGGAAATGTTATTATCTGGAATTTGCATAAAAATCTCCTTCAGGATGTAGTATAATTTATAAAAGGGCTCTCTATCCAAAGATTCATGTTGAGTTCTCTGTCTGCACGAAAAGAATATGATTCTGTAAATCCTATTGTGAGAAGTAGTTTTTACATTTCTCAATGTATATTTGGAGTATCAGATATGCTTATAAAAAGCTGTTTTTACAAGCATATCAGAGCTATGATAGAGATAGTGAAATAGGTTGAGAAACTAACTAGCCACTAGGCAAGATTGATCTGAGCCTCTCTGCTTCATTATTTCATCAAATAACACTCTGCTCCTCTTATTGTACACTCATTCTATCCTTAGCAACCCATTGAGGGACATATCGGTTTTATCTTCACTGTTTCTCCCAGCACCTGAAAAGATGTAGGGGATTCCAACGAACAGCCTTGTCATAACAGGTTTTATCGAACAAGGGATAAACACAAAACCAGACAAATTACTGTTTTTCTAGTTTCAAAAATACTTTCATGCTTGACTCTATAAATTTTCACTTAGAACTAAGTCTATTATACTGGCAAAGTTCTCAAATCTTTCCATGCCTGAACCTTGGCAGACATAAGAAAACTTTTTAAATTTGTCAAGCTCTTAATGGTTATTTTAACAGTTTGACCTGCTATTAAGTTGGAATCTACTATTAAGAAACAAGATAATAAGTAAGTTCTTGATCACTATCTCACTATTTCTAACTTCCCTAGCTCTTCGAGACTCATGGTATCAAAAGATATGAGCATGCAATATGACTAAAAGGAAATGTATGTTTTAAGGTGAAATATGATTATTATGACTAAATATTTGGCACTATTATATTTTTAGTAAATGCAAGCTTTTATTTCCCACTATTTCTACATTTTTGGCAAATACTACAAATACTCTAATAAGATAAACAGATCTCAGTCTTACTAATCATAACTCTCTTAGAATAGATAACAACCAACTAGAGATGTAGGATCTTAATTTCCCAGTAATAACACCAGAGTGATTTGAAGAAACTCAGCAAAACTAGTTTTCCCTACCATCACGTCTACCCTGACAAAGAACATACCCTCTAAAATTTCCCTTATACTGTAAAACTAAGAAGAATAGGATGTATGCTTGATGAAAAAAAAATATTCTGAAGTATTGTCAACAGAATTCCAAAACTGCAATGGTAATTTTGCTGACAGACCTTCTCTTTTCCAATGGATGAATTAGATAATGATGCCTGACACATTTTATATTTCCCTATCACAAATTAGCTCAAATTTGAAGACTAAAAAAGTGGATTCTGTAGAGCAAATAGAAAATATGTTGGATATCTATCAAACCTAGACAAATGGCCAATGGTTTGCAATGTCTAACCATCTGGAGGCCACTAATTTTGCATTTGTGGGCTGAACTCTTGAATTATGCAAAAAAAATAATAATGGATAAAGGTAGGACAAAAATCCAATTTCATGCAATAAAAGTTTTACATTTACATTAATAGGATTTAATGTTTATATTCTCTATAAATTTAATAAATTCTCCCATGTCAAATTTAAAATCTTGTTGGCATCTTTTGTGAGGAATATAATAGAAGCAAAAGGCTTTGTGTAGCTAATGGTGCTCCAGAGCCAATGCTTTTGCAAGTACTTTAGATATTTTATCTGTGTTAATAAATTGAGTAAGTTGAAAACATAAACCAACAAGATTGAAAGAATATAAAATATTGTTGTTTCTCTTTTAATTTACAATAATTTTACACATTGAAGGAAGTAAAAATTAAGCTTTATGAAGTTATTCTTATTTCAGGTTAATAGATTAAATAAAACTGTTCAGTATTTTCTACATTAGATTATTGGTAACTATTAAACTGTTTATTTGTCATGTTTAATCCTGGACTCCTGTATAAATAACTTCCCAAGCACTATTGCCCAAGTTCATATGTAATAGGAACACATCTCTACTAAGCTCCCTATCACAACTAACTTTTTAAAAAATATTCTAATTACAAAAATAAATTCTGTATTGCTGCAATGCAAAATGTCAACCACCAGAAATATCAAAACTGTCTCTTATCTCCACATAAACTTTGTGGCATTTGTAGGAAATAAAACAGGTAGGCCAATGTATTCACCTTACATGGATGTTTATCCAGTTGCTTCCCTGCCTTCCAAATAGGTTTGAGGCATTGCTCTATCTTTTGTAATATGGTATGTCAGACATTAGGGCTGTGTTTGCTTTGAAAAGGTTTTTGTGGACCTTATGCACGCCTAAGCACAGCTCCTCTTTTCTATTCATTAAGGTTTAAACCAGGGGTGAACTTCACTTATCTTCTCTACCGGTTTGCAAATGTGCACGCACCGTCATCTGCACATGTGCAAAGCCTTCTGTGCAGAGGCTTAAAATCATAGCAAAAAAGTGATGTCATGATGTCCGCGCAGGTGGGTGGACCTTCCCGCAGCCGCCACTACCGGTTCACCCGAGCTGGATAGAAGCAGATGAATTTCACCCCTGGCTTAAACACAGTATTGCAGAGTTACTCAAGAATAATTGCCACTGAAAAATCATGCTTTCAGCTATGCATTTAACAGTGCCACCTGAGCCATACTTTGTAAAACCATAGTTGATTAAGGCAACCTTTACATTGCTAGAAATGAGTGGACCTATCATCCCCCTATATTTTTCTATGTTTCGGTGGTCAGTAGTGAATTAACATAGCTTTTCCCTTATTCACAATTGTAAAAATTTGTAATGTTTTCTTCATCATGTTATGCCTGATTAATATTGAGAATGAATAACTGTATTACATTAAATGCTTTATCACAATTAATATTTCACAGTATTAAACTCTTTCATTAAATTCCATCTACAGATAATAGTTTGCGGTAAAAATAAAAATAATGTACAAGACTTACCGAAACTCTTCTATCTAATAAAAGGTTTGTATTAACATTTTCTGTGCAAAACTCAGATGTTGCATTAATGGAATGTTTAGATCATTGAACATGTTTTATATTAGAAGAGAAATAAATGGGGAAAAAAAATTTTTTTTTTGGCTCAGAAATATTTTCTTACCTAATATTTTTTACTTTTTAACTTTTCAACTATTTTCTCCTTTTCAATTTTGTTTATGTATAGTAGAATTGGAAAATAATCCTCAAAGTCAATTAATTATTGTGGATGCTTAGTGAAATAAAGATTAATTATTAATCATTAATGAGGTGAATTAAGTCAGTTCTAGGCCAGTAAATTCTTCCTTCTCATTTAGGTATGTGCATCTTGTATTGGAAAGAAAGAAAACTGACCATTGCAGAGAAGCAACAAGGCTATAATTTCAATGGTATGATAAAGTAGAATATAAAAATGTAGTATCAAGATGAAATTGAAGAATGGTGGAAAGAATGAATTATATTTAATTGCAATTGAATTAAATTAATTCTCCAGAATGAATTGTATCCTATCTGTTCTGTCATGGAGGTTCCTTCTTGTTCTTTATATGGATAAAGACTTTTAATTTATATTAGAGATCTTCTTAGCTAATTAAGAAATAAATGAGTATTCTCATTTGTGTGTTCTCGTATGTTATGATTTCTACCAATTAAGGTAATGTAAAGAGATACATTTTGCAGGAAGTTTAAGTGGTTACCATCATTGAATTCCAGTTGGATTTTAGAATAATATTTTTTTGTTATTAAAACATAAGCATACAACTATGCTATCTCATATTTATATCTATTATAAAGTGGAATGCTCATAATCCTATGAATGAAGGAATCTATATTCCCACAATATTGGTTTCCTTTTTTTTGTAGGAAAGTTAGGCACAAATTGCTTTGCAAAATTCTCTATCAAATATGTGATTGGGTGGATCAAATTTTTCAGGATTAAGATATATTCTCCAATGATTTCTTAAAGCCAGGATTCTCTTTCGTCTATGATTAATTGAAGAATAGTTTTGTTCTGTTTTTAAGTTGATAGGCTTTTTCAGAATCTTACCAAGAAATTTGCTTTAAAAATAAAACTGGTGATGATCCATATAATTTGTATTACATGATAATATACATAAATAAGTTAGTGGGATGATAAACAAGCCCCAAGGCAATGTCTTTTACTATTAAGATTATTCCAAAACTTTGGTGAGCTCAGTCTGAAATCTAGAAACTAGAACTGAAATCCCAATTAACTATGCATTATTATATTTTTAGCTAAAGTCTGATGAATTTAATAAAATACTTCAAATTCGTTTATCATTTAATATGATTTTTTACACTGCAAATTGTAAGCCTACTTCCGAAATAATTAAGCAAGAACAACGCAACAGATTTTTAAAAATCTGTTTTCTTTCCTACTTCGCCTGCATTCAATTCAACTTCCTTCTAACATCATTGCCTGAGTTCTGCTGCCCTTTATAACACTAAGGAATGAAAAAATAAATCATGAGGCTTTTCAAGATATAATCATGAAGAGAAACTTACCACTTTAATAGTCAATTCTGAAACAAATCTTTACTGCTAAATTTCCATTTGTCAAAGAAAAGTTGAGCAATTCCAGAAGAATACAAGGTGATAACTACTTTTGTTCAGAATTGATTATACTATCAATAATTATCTAAGGATTAATGGAATTAATTATATGAATGAATAATAAACACACATACTAACATAGACACATATATGAATGCACATACGTATATACATCTTCTTTTAAGAAGCTTGTCTTTATCATCAGCATAAGCTTTTGCTAAGTTATTTCTTAGATATGTATTAGGAATATACTGATATTCTAAAATGTGCATTATAACATTATGACATTATGTTCAGTAGTACTGCAGCCTTAAATATGAAAAAAGTTATTCTGGGGGTAGGGTGATCAACCTGTAGCAAAAAAAATTACTAGAAATTGAATTTTTCTTTCAAAAATATTGAAATATCATGTCATAAATAACTATTCCTACATACTGATTTATATAATATCTATACTGGTACAAACAATAGAACAAAATTTTGGTCTTTTTTAAAACTTTTATTGTATGTCTTGTAACCAGCCACTGAAATCTTCAACTATGGATTTTAAATTCATTTTTAATAATGTTCTGCATTTTACTAATTACCAAGTATTTAAACTTATAGTTAAGGATTCAGTCCATGGTTCAACAATTTATTCATCATTATAAAAAATGAAGCCTTGTTCAAATAATGGTATAAAAACATGAATGAGTTAAATAGTAAGAACTAAGTATCAGTCAACACTACATATTACTGTAATTAGCAATACATAAAGCATTTTAGTAGATTGGAAAAGTCCTAAGGATATCTTTTTTTGAAATTAAAGCATATGTAACTCATTTAATAATTGCAATACTCCAGCATTACTTTAATTTTTGAATAAGAAAATCCATCAATTATTTATATTTTTGTCTCAAAATGTAGTGAAAATGGAAAATTCAGTCTATTGGATTACATTTTTTTTGTTACATGACCTTTATTGTATCTGAGAAACAAGAGATAATTTTATGAACAAAAAAAAATAGACACAATGCCCCTAAATGTTATAAATATAGCCATTACAAGAGCAATGTGAAATAGATTTTGGTTTGCGTGAAGCATGCAATACTGCTTTGTTTAGCATCAGCATCATAAAGTGCTTCATACATAATAGAGAACATCCACAACCAATTTTTAATTTGATATTTTTTCAGTAAAGTTTAAGATCATTTTCTCTTCTTCCTAAAAATAAATTTTCAAGTCCTAATTATTCCATTACTTGAACGTCCAGTGATTATGATCCTCCTTACAAGCATTATAGATGAAAATATTATATTAGCTTTAATTATGTATGCTTTAAATTAACAATGTTTAAAATTATGGAAAAAATAAAGAAGTGAAAAATGTTTTTCTTTTTATGTATCTAAAAATAGAAATAATGATTATTTGCTATTCCTCTGAAGATTTTACAGTCTTCTCTTTCCTAGTAAATAGAGACTAAAACATGAACAAATGCCTTAGAGCTATTGCTATAATGAAGTGTTACTCCTTGCTTACACTCTGTGGAGTGCTAATGCCAGCCCTGCTGAGTGTGCAAACTCCTTCAAGCTCCTGTGGCTCATCTAGCCAAATCAGTAAATCCTTCCAATATGCCGCACTAAGCTTGCACTCTATGGAAAAGTAAAGAGCTGCCTCATGAGTAAGAAACCGAGAAACAATTGACTGAATGACTTTATGATTCAAGCTCAGTGAGAACAACACATGGATGAATTAATTGCAAGCAGCTTTTTAAATGTTTCCCTGAAATATTGACTGAAGAAAATATTGCTCTTAGAGTGAGAATATAATTAGAGAACTGCAGCTCAGAGAAGGAAATCAGCTATTTATTTACTGGAACCAGTATTATGTAATTATTAAGATGTTGGACTAACATGAGGGAGATATGGAAAACCTGGAAGTTCATTAAGTGACTTGGGGACAGCAACTTTTGCTCATATAGGGTTGCTGTTATGGGGAAATATAGAGCATAATACATGTTTCTGAAAGTAGTGGGTTTCAATTTTGGCTGCTACCAGTTCACTCATGGGCACGCGTGCACTTGCGCGTAATGCTTCTGCGCATAGGCAGAGATGTCTGTGTGGGTGGGCAGAGCCTCCCACCGCCACCACTACCTGTTCACCCAATTCGGGGTGAACCGATAGCAACCCACCACTGGTTTCTGAGCTCCTGTGCCAAAGGCAGGTTAGAAATCAAATAAATAAATGTATTGTCTTTTAACACAATTCTTTGGCTCATAAAGAAAATAAAACATAAAAATACAAGTACAAATTGCAAGTTAAAAGCATATTTTTAATAAAGGGAATAAAGAAGCCTTCACCTTAGTCCAAAGGACCATAAAGATGACGTCAATTCTACCTTTTTGACAAACTGTTCTGTAACTAAGCTGCCACTATAAAAAAAGCTCAGTTATGTTTGAACAACACTTTTTGTCCATCAGGGATATTTGGAGCACTTTAACATGCTACTTTTCCTCACAAAACAGTGAGGACTTGTAATTATTTTCATTTCTTCTGACTTAGAAATTCTTAAAATATGCACAAATCACCAATCTGTATTCCATCTTACTATCCAATAGACTGAAAAACAGCACATTGCACACATTCCCTGAGATGCCATCTTCTGGAATTACTAGAATAACCACATTCCCTGATAGTCCAGGACATCTGAGAAGGAGAGCTTCATTCTGCCCCAGGAAATTTTCATGATGAAAAGATAGCTTCTTTGAATTTTTTCAGTCAGGTATTAATAGCTATAAGCTTGGGGGAAAGAAGATGCCAAACAATGTCTATAGATCAGTAAAGGAAATACGAAGTTTTCAGGGTAAGGAAAATGATAGTGACAGTGAGAGGCAAAGTTTCCTTGAAGCAGTGTGAAGGGGCACCGCTCAAAAAAAATGGGACACCATCAAAAAGAAACACAGCTGACCAAGCTGTGTAGAATTGCATCATTTCAAAACAGGAACAATGTCCTTCCCCCAGTTTTAATATAGTTGCAAATAAACAGAAGCAGCATTAGGAGGAACAAAATCTCAATTCTCAAAGCTTATCAACACCACGTGAGCTAGTTTTAAGACAGTAGAAAAGGTCTTGTGTGGAAGTGAATTCACACCTTTCATGAACCAGTTCATTTTCTTGAAACAAAGGTAGCTGAACTAGAGAGAGAAAAGTATTGATATGAACTTCTGCAACATACCACTCCCAGACTATTGGAGCTTCATTTCAATATGTATGAATTGCTCCTTTTCCAGCTAGATATGCTTGCCAAAGGATATTAGTGTTAAGTTTGCAGAAACCTTGTGCTTCACTGTGGATATATTTTGGAAGCAGAAGAGACAGAATAAATCATATAATAATTGAGCCACAAACTAGCCAACCACACTTTTGCTTAGATATCCAGACTTAGTTGTGAAAGTATCCAGCAGGAAATGAAAGTATTGAGATTGGTTTTCTGTATATCTCTGATTTCATATTTATTCTTAAGTATTTTACTTAAAATGTAAAGATATCCAACATACTTAATACAATTTAAGGAATTAAAAATGGTTTACTCCCTAATATTCAAAATAATTAGTAGAAAGGAGAAAAGGACTCTAATGTCGAATAAAATATGCACCTAATATGGAGTGCATATTAGTCTGATCCATATACTTAAAAATAATAATTTATTCACTTTCTTTTTTAAGTTACTATCTAAATACTCTGTGGGCATAATAGAATTTAATATGGGTCCTACTGTAATTATGGAATTCTAACATGTCTGTCAGGAAAGAAAAATAGTTCCTACAAACAAACTGCTGTTATGATTTCAGTGTAATATGATCAGAGGTGGTATTCAGCAGGTTCTGACCAGTTCTGTAGAACCGGTAGTGGAAATTTTGAATAGTTTGGAGAACCGGTAAATACCACCTCTGACTGGCCCTTCCTCCATCTATTCTCTGCCTCCCGAGTCCCAGCTGATCGGGAGGAAATGGGGATTTTGCAGTATCCTTGTCCTGTCACCCCCACCAAGCCACGCCCAGAGAACTGGTAGTAAAAATTTTTAAATATGATTTAAGGTGGTTGTAATATTTCAAATTCTATCTTTTTTAAATTTTCAACAAAAATACCATGTTTCCCCCCAAAAAAGATCCTGTTTTATATTTTTTTGAACCCCAAAATAAGTGCTTGGCCATATTTTTGGAGAGGTCTTATTATTTTGGGGTGTGTGGAGCAAGATGGGGCTCCTCTTGCCATCTTACCTGATTTCCAGCTCTGCATTTAAATACTTTTGAGGAACGCTTAGTTTCGGGGGGAGCCTTATTTTAGTGTATGTGCTCAAAAGCCCGATTGGGCTTATTATCAGGGGATGTCTTATTTTCAGGGAAACAGGGTAGTGCCATGGATCTTATGACCAGATATATCCTGCAATTCAATAACATTCTTTGAAAAAACTGACCTACATTTCCTTTTCTGAAATTCTAGAAAGCATAATAATGGTAGGTGATAGATCTGATTTACAAAGATTCCAATATATGATTTATAATTATTACTATAAACATGGGAAACTACCATAACCTACTCATTTATTTAGCACAGCAACTTCTAACTTCTACAAATTTCATTGATCTGTAGAATCAAATCTTAACGAATGACCCGACTATGCTGAAACACTAATCTGCACTTTTGAGCTTTATGAAGGAAAATATGAAGGCTCAGTTATGGATTTTAACAATCAAGAAATGTAAATGCATTTTCACTAAAAACTAAATGGTGGTAATCAAAGAAAGAAAAATGTTTTATAGATGCTTTCATTGCATTTTTCATGTATGAACGTATGTACATATCTATATGTGTGTGTACACACACAGACACACACACACACATATATAGTCTTTGAGAATAAGATTATTTTTTTACAAACCAAATATTACCAATAACACTTAAAATGTACAGATAAAGGATGTGTGGATAAATCCTTAATCTTCATCTTTTTTCTTTCTGAAAAGTATAATGCAGAAATTACCAGCACCCTGAAGAAACAACAGTATATCTACACAATTGCTAAAACACATTTGACTCTAATGAAATGTAAACTACTTAGCCATAGGTGCCAAATGATAAGCAAATTAGAGAGAGCTAGAGTTCACTCTATTTGAGCCAGAGTCATAGCCATCTTCACTAGGACAGCAAATTCGATGAATTTCTATTTACTTAAATTTACTTAAAGAAAAATGCATTATATTTGCACTGGACATTAACCCATGGCTATAGTTTACTGAGTTATGTGCATATAAATCAAAGCAAAAAAAAATTAGTTGAGTTTGCAGAATACATTGAACCATGAATCAACTGTGACAAAATACAGGAAGTTTAAATATGTTTGGTTAGTAAATGGCTCAGTAATTTGCAGCCAATATACAGAGTGGAAGAAACTCCTCTCTATCCACTTTCCTTGGTGTTTCCAATTCATTCACTTTGCACTCAAAGCACAAGTAAGATGCTGTTCATAGAGCATGTTTTTTGCTGTCACTGTGATTTTCTATCTCTATCTGGTATCAACTTCAGATAAAATTTCCATTCAAGTTTATAAACAATGGTAAGCCACTGGTAATTTCCCTTAATAGACAACAGATTCTGGCTTATATCTTGGTAAACGGACTTCTTCCTATTATTTTCCTGAAAACTGTGTGAGCATTAGATAACAAAGAGAAAGTGCAAGTTGTTAGCAAAACACAAATGAAGCTAATGAGAGAATTAGGAAGACAGAAAGCTAAAGCAGACATTGACTTCTTGTTGAATCCACTAATTTATCTGGGACTCCTCCTTCCTCTTAACTAATGTCATAGCAAGCCAGTGTCTGAGCTAACTGCTCTGGTTATATTTTGGTTATATTTTACTTCTTATTGGTACTTAGAAGAGTCCAGCTCCTGCGCTAATTAGAAGGATATTAGAAGCAAAGCTCTCTTGAAAGACAACTTCTCCAGATCAAGGGAGAAAAAGAGAAACAAAACTTTAAAGACTAGAGCAAAGATTGTCTTTAGAATTCACATACTGTACACAGCCATTATAAGAGAAGTAACATGTGCCTCTTCTTAACCCTCATTATATGCATTATGTTTTTATGATTTTTTTACATGCATCCCTTTGCCAGGGTAGTTGCAAGAGTTTCTCATCTCAGTTGTACATTCTTTGTAACTGAAAGCTACTTCCTCTAATTTAAATAATTATGGGAAGCTGAAACAGTGGGAAACCAGTGTTCTTTTGGAAAAGGGCCTCCTTGAATATTGGATTATTTTTTTTATATCCCTACTGATTTAGGTCTCCCAGTATTTATTAGTGATTCTGTAATCTGGATTCTATACTTTTAGTTTCAGTTTCAAACTTTAGGTAGTTTGGTTTTTTTTTAATGCCTACCAGTTTTTACTTGTGCTCTCTTTTATTTTTAGAGATTCTAAAGTGAGTCTGCACTTTAATATAGGCTTCACCTCTACCTAAGACTATTTTTTCTGCACAAATTATTTTATGACAAGATTTTCTCTCTGCAAGATACTCTCAGCTGTCTCTGCTTATGATCTCCTTCCAACAATATCAGGTTATTCCTCCTAGCTGTCCCACACCATTATCATCCTATATCTCTTATTCCTTTTGACAAAACTGAAGAGTGAAGACATGTATATACATGCAAGCTGCAGCAAGAATTTCTAGATGTTTTTCTCTACTTTTGCCAGAGCAAATTCATGCAATTGCCTGGCAGGAAGATAAAGTTCAGAATTCCTGTGTTTCTAGAACAGTTGTGAATCTAATACTACTATACAGGGAAGAAAATGTGTCTTCAAGAAGCTCTACATTGGCTTTTAATCAAGAGTACCAGAAAATGGGATGTGTAAAATTTGCTGGTTTATAGTTTAACAAGACTTCTGAACTCTTAGAGACTCTTAAACTATTTTTTAAAGCAGCGAACTACCATAGAGAGAAAAACCCTAGACCTGATAGAACAGAACTAAGGGGAGAAAAGCTAAGGACCTTTTAAAACATAGAAAATTGGACTTTTAAATTGGCCAGGCATTGCTTTGGAAAGGCATTAAAAATGCTGGAATATCTACTTGAATTTATTTGAATAGTTGACTTTGCTTCCATGAACTGAACTAAATTTGGATCAATTAAATCTATAAGACTTGAAACAATGCTGAAACCTAAGCTGGGGGCACCATGTACTGGTGAATGGAATATATCAGACCCCTACAAGTTTAGAAAAACTTTTTGATGAGAGAAATAAACAACATTCATCTGGAGGATTGTGGTGACACTTACTGTTCTATAACTAGTTACTTTATGAATACTGGAGACTCTATTAAGAGAAAAAGGAAGACTTTTAAGTAAAACAAAGTGATTTTTGACTCGTGGAAGCTTCCTGGACTATTTAAATGGAACTGATTAATAATTCTGAGATGTAAAGGACTATCATTAATGAACTTTCTGAGGAGTAACATTGGAATGGAATATATTGCTTTTGGACTTGAGTAACAGCAGGAGTTATTAAATTAAGACACAATGCTTCATCAGGGGGAAAGGAGTGAGATTTGAAAAGAAATGGCATTGATGTTTCAAAGCATTAGGGATACTATGGAAAAGAATCACAGAGAAATAAAGTATCTAATCAAGGCATATATGGGAAAATAGAAAATATGCTGCAACTGATGGTGAATGAAGATCAAAGAGTCCAGGAAAGAGAGGAGATAGCAGAAATAATGGAAGAAAAGACAGAACGGACAAACCAGCAAACAAAGCAAGAAGATGGGAAGAAGATGATAAAGCTAATAATGACTGATGAAATAAACCAAGGGAAAAGCACTTTAAGGGATTTAAAAATGGAATTCGATAACCAGGAAGATGCTTTTGAAAGGGAGATAGGGGCTTGGGTAGATATTCTGGAGACCTGGCAGAGTAGGTGGTGAGAGATGGGAGAAATATTCAGTCAATGGTGAAGGTACAGATGTTGATAGAGATGAAGATCCAAGAGAGGAGTATGGGAGGCAAGCCAAAAAATATTATTGACATTAATAGTGGATAATAGCATCCCTGTTAAGAAAACACATGTTCTCAAACAGTTAGGGTCACTCCCTAGTTTACGTGTGGAGAGCCGATAAGAATGTGAGTAAATATAATTTTCCAAAAATTTTAACAATTTTAACAGGATATCTCCAAAAAATTGGCACAAGGTGACATCTATAATTCTGTAACACATTTTTTTCTTGTGGACATTGCAGCAACACAGAATTTTGCCACTGCACACTTGATAGCTGGGTTTGAATCCTGGAGGAGAAAACCTACATAAAAATGGTCTGCCTTCCCTGGCAATCTCTCTAATAAGGGGAGAATATACACTGAGCTATAAAGTCTGTATAACTCACAGTACAATAAAACATGTGAGATATCTTCAACTTCTTTCCACCTATGCATACCTGTTCTGCTATTGGTGTTCTCTTATATCTGCCCTGGAGGAGTGCTGAGGGGAGAATGTTAAATCTGGCTCTGAAGAAAGCTATTCTTTGTTTTGGGATGATCAGGTCATTTAGAGATCTTGCAGATTCCCACACATCCTGTTTGATTCTGACCCTACTGTGGAGAGGCAACCTATTTAGTTCTTTCTGGAACTCCATGTCCTTCATTCTATTGATTACTACTTGCTTTGCTTGGTCAAAGCCTAGGGACATTAAGAATACCAGTGAGAGCCCATAAGAGCCCAGCTTGTGGTCTATTGCCTATTTCCAGGGGGAGGGGAAGTTATCAGTCAACACTAGCGGGGACAGTCCCTCTGGAAAGAAATGCATTTTTAGCCAATGATTGATCATCATCTTCCAGGCCCGTACCTAAATTTGAGGCATGCCTGTCTCAATTCTTAACTAAGCATTTGAAGTTCCTTTGGGTGCAGCTAAGATGGCTCGCAGGAATTTGATTTGTATAGTTTCTAGCAAGTCTTTCTTTGCAAGGATTCTTGATTGTGCCCCATATAGAATTTGCACCAATGTTTGGCCTCAAAAAGTTTTAAGGCAGCAGATACTAATTGACCTCTGCCTGTGTAAAAAAATGTTTAATTGCATTTGAGGACCTATAGGCTGCTTGCAATGTATGATCCAGGTGTGCCTTCCATGTTCTGTGCAAGTGGAAAACCACCCCAAGGTATCTAAATGTCCTAACCTGTTCTAAACTATGCCCTTCTATTTTCCAGGAGTATTGGCTAGGTCTTTTAGCAAAAACTAATTTTTTTGATTTATCAAAGTTTAGGACCAACTTATTCTGTCTACAATATCCAAGTGTTGCCGTAATTGCTCTCTGCAGTCCTCTGAGAGTTTGTGAAATAATAGCAGCATCGTCAGCATATAGGAGAATCGAAATTTTATGTTGTGCTAGGTTAGGAGGATGTAGATCAGGATTTTGTAAGAGATTGATCAAGGAGTTAATATAGAAGTTTAAAAGGGAGGGGCACAGGATGCAACCCCTTTTTGTACCCTTACTGGGCCAGTTAAAGACCCTTGAGGCAGTGGTGAAATTTAAAAAATTCTCTACTAATTCTGTGGGCGTGGCTTGGTGGGGGGGTGTCCTCTGACTGAGTGGGCATGGCCAATGCAATGTCACTCACAGCCATGCCCACTCAGTCACATGAAACTCCCCCCAAGCCATGCCCACAGAAACTGGTAGGAATTTTTTTTTAATTTCTATTCTGCCTTTTCCCTTATTGCAAGATGCCTACAGCTGCAGCCTCTTTTTTCAGTGCACCTGGAGGTGCTTCTTGCACTGAAAGATGCAGTGGCTGCAGGCTTCTTGCAAGCGAAAGTTATCACAGAGCCGCTCCCCTTCTTGAATGTGCCGCCACCATCACCGCCCTGTTCCATGCACGGCTGTGTACGCGCACACCCAACCTACCACTGATGAATGACGAATGAATAAATAAATGGTATGCATGTGCTCAGCCAGCACATGGAACAGGATGACAATGGAGGTGGTGCGTTCAAGAAGGGGAGTGGCTCCGGTAGCTTTTTCTTGCAAGAAGCCTGTAGCCACTGCATCTTTTGGTGCAAGAAGTGCCTCCAAGCGCACTGAAAAAAGAGGCTGCATCTGCAGGCATCTTGCAACAAAGGCGGTGAGATGTGGGCTGGCAGGGAGCCCAGAGGCCATGGCTCAGCCCTGGCTTGCCTTCCCTGCAGCCATGTGGCAAAAGGAGAATGGGCAGTGGGGCAAGGCCAGAGCCGTGGAATAGTGCATTCCCCAACCCGGTCAAGGCACGCAGCGAGGGGATGGTGGCTCTGGGGTCTCAGGGAATGGCATGTCCCTGGGCCCCAACCCCTGACTCAAGGTGAAGGGTGAGTGGGCGGCATGCATTGCTTACCTTTGGTGAGCTGAGTGGGTGAGGCGACTGGCAAGGTGAATAGCTGGGCTGCATGGTGAAGGGAACTTATATAGGGTGGGGGTGGGGAGGTGGGTCTACCAGCCCCAAGTGGCCAGAAGCGCCAAACAAGCTGCATGGGGTGAGCGAGCCGGAAGAGGTGAGCAGCGACCAGCAGGCGTGGGTAGGGCCAACCAGGGGTGATTGCTACTGGTTCAGCAAACCAATGCCAATTATCTCTAGCAATTCACCCAATCTGGTCTGAACCGGTTGGATCTCACCCCTGCCTTGAGGATTACACCTCACTTTCAAGGTGGAATTAGCATACAATTTTTGTATGAGGAAAAGGAGGCATTTATCAATTGTAGTGCATTTTAATTTCTCCCAGAGGGTGTTCCTGGATATTGACTTGAAGGCCTGCTTAAAATCAAGGAAGACCATGAAAAGAGAGGAAATTTTTTAATACGTGTATTTTTCAACCAGATGGTGAAGTACCAAGATATGATCCACCGTTGATCTTCCTTTTCTAAAACCAGCTTTTTCGTCTTGATTATCCCCCCTTAAATTAGCCAATCCTGAAGTTTATAGCTTAGGTGTTTGGCATGCAATTTACTAGTAACACTCTGAAGGCTAATGGGTCTATAATTGCCTGGGTCATTTCTATTACCCTTTTTATAAATTGGTATAATAATTGCTAATCCCCAATATCTTGGCATACAGCCCATTTTATCTATAAAAGTAAACAGAGATGCTAAAAGTGGAACCTACCAACTGGCGTTCTTTTTGATTATTTCTGGCAGGACATTATCAGCACCACATGCCTTATTGAGGGCTCCAATCAACTGGGATATCTCTTCTGGTGTAACAGGAGGCCAGTAAGGAGTTTGGTCCAAACTAATTTGGCTGTCCTTAGTTACATTTGATTTATACAAAGGGAAGTTGCAGGGTTCTTGCAATGGATTGAGGTGTTGTCACACATGAAATTGGCCTTCTCTAAAAGGGAGGGGGAGTCCCATCTAAGTCCTGTATATACTCCTGAAGAACTTGATCAGAGTAAGAGGTTTTAGCACCAGCTAACAGAGCTTGCCAATCTGGTGCCTCTTCTCTAGGTGTAGGGCAAGGAGTTATTAGGTCATGTTTCATTCGACTTTGAGATGATGGCACTGATGTGGGTCCTCTCTCGATCTCTTGGTTTGGTGCTGAAGGTATCATAGGATATTCACAAAAGGATGATAGCATCTACATTTCTACTGGGACCCCTAACGGGTCTACTGGGACCCCTAATTTTAGTCCCTGTGGATCTTGGCTTCTGTTTTCGATATTCATGCAATCCCTTGCCCTCTGGGGGAGAAGTAAGAGGCTCAGTTATTGGGGAGACCAGATCTATAAGCAGCTCAGCTGTGTCATTTGTGACCAACAAGGATTTCTTTAAATTTTCTAACTTGAATAATATGTTGTCTTGTTTTTTCCTTGACAGAGCACATAAGCATTAATGAGGCCACTTTCTGTGCTGTTAAATAATAATAATAATAATAATAATAATAATAATTATTATTATTATTATTATTATTTTATTTATATACCGCCCTTCTC
>JANHZT010002509.1:67054-81802 GCA_032468215.1 Stegonotus admiraltiensis
CACCCACAAAACAAGCCACGCCCACAGAACCCATAGTAAAAAAATTTAGACCCCACCCCTGGTTGGGGGTCACCACACCATGAGGAACTGTATTAAAGGGTCGCGGCATTAGGAAGGTTGAGAACCACTGATCTAAGACTTCTCTGTCAACCTTCACCTGACAAAATTAATTTGACCATGATTTCAATCTTGCAGGTGGCAGTGTCAGAAACAATGGTAGGATGCAAAAGCAACAGATCAGAGAAATCCCCCCACACACACACACGCACAGACAACTTGTAACAACCTATATCTGTCATGTTGTAGTATTAGCCAGGATGTCAAATAGATAGAGGAGGACAAAAAGAAAATAATTTCTTCCCTTCCTTTCATTATCTTGTCACAAACACCTGCAAGATAAGGGAAAGAACTGTAAGAAAGTCTAGGAGAGAAACTTAAATAGAACAACAAAAAGAATGGCACACAAGGAGGTCATATGCTGAATACTCATATTGATACAAAAAAATTTTAAGAGGTTTTTTATCTTGCCAGATGAATACAAAGAAAGTTTGAAATAAATAATATATCCCCCCTTACTAGTATTTTTATATTTACTTTAGCAAATAAAAATATAAACTGACAAGGGAGTAAACTATATTGTGCCCCAATGAAAAATACTTTAAAGTAAGCATGCATATGGTTTTACTGACAGGCATGCAACTTAATTTTAATATTCAGAAGTTCCTTGCTGAAACATATTTAAATCAATTTTATATTACTTCATATTTATGGAATTATTGTTTATATTGCAATTGCAGAGGTAAAATTTCATACTGTATAATCACTCTTCTTAGATGGCTTCTGGATGGAAAATTTTTAACTGTCATAAGCACAAGTCTTCATTAATACTAATATCTATCTGTAGAAATAGTAACAAATAACTTTTTCATTTTCTGTGTACTTACTATAAAACTAAGTGGAACAGAGAGCTAGTATAATAAGATCCAGAGGTATCCAACTGAAATTATGCCTTAGCCGATGGCAGAATTCCCTGCACTGTGAAGCTAAGTATGCTTGAAGTAACTTAGTACTACATGTGTCTGATGTTACTGGGCATTAAGCTTGACTCAAAGAAGATTTGCCTTTATAATATATCTGTTAATAGGAAGCTGGATGAGAGATACTGTTTTATAATAAATGACTAAGCAAAAGATCTAATGTGATAAAATATAACATGTTAATCATTTTGGGGGAATTATAACATTGGAAAACATAATTCAGCTGTCTTGTTCACAACATGATTTTCTTGGCTACTGTTCATATTGGTGTTTTGTTTGTTTTTGGAAAGGAAGTTAGATAAAGTATATTTGCATGATGAAATAGAAATGTTATTCTTTACATAGTAGAGGTTTGTCCATTCTTGAAGACTCGTCAACTTTAAGATCAAGTATCATCAATATAAGTAGTATAACATGGCAAGGGAAGCTAATGGGAAATGAGCTCAACATTAATGGGAGATATTTAAGAAGATCTACAACTAAAAGCTCAACTGCAAGTAATTCTAATGGAGAAAAAGTGGAAGATAGCAAAAGAAACCAATGTAGAAAGAGGATTGTGGAAAAGAGGACAGATCACTATGGAAGAGTGATCTGAATCAACAAAGTTTGAGAAAGTTGCTAAGGGCTTCTAAAAAGGACTTCTTTTAGACATCTGAAATAAAAAAGAGAAAATAATGTTTGGGTTGGCTGCTCAGTAAAGACAAGAAAAGGCAATGGCATGCAATATTTTGTTTCAGAGTTCTCCAGCACAATAAGAGATGTGTTCCATCATACAAAATTAAGAAGTAGGATTGACGTTTCAGATATAGAAACATGGTCAGAAAAGATATGTTTACTTTGAATAAGTCTGAGTGTTCAAAGTCAGATAAATCACATATTAGTATACTGAAGGAACTTTCTGGTGGTTTCACCCAAAAAAAAATTCTCTGAGAAATCCTGAAAAACAGGTAATCCATAAAAATGACAGAAAGAGGCAAATATTATTCCTTATTTCAAAAATGGAGAAAAGACTCATAGCAATATCAGAACATTCTGGACCAGATCTTAAAATGCTTGATCTGTATGTACACTGAAAGCAATGTCATATTGCTTTAGCATGGAAGTTAACATGGTTTTGTCTTATTTATTTTTTATTATTTAATTAAAAATATTTGGCCACTCAAGACTTTCAAGATGATTTCTTGAAAGAAAGAGGCAGTACTTCAAATAACCTAGAACAGGATGATTATATATATTGAACTAATGATAATTCCCTGATGAAGTCCAATAAACTAAATGAATTTGAATGGGAACGACCTCCTCCTGAGTACAGAAATTAGACAGATTGCCTGTTCTGAAAAGGATAGTATATCCTTAGAATGAACAGGCTTTGAGTTTAAACATGTTCATAGTCTAATATTACCATTGTAATCATGAGTGCATTGTGGGATGAAAAGCCAAATGCCACCCATATTTTTCACCCCAATCCATGCCTACCCACTCTACTTCCGAAAACCAGGTTTTCCCTGTCCCATTAACAATCCCCAGATGATCAAACAAAAGACCACTTATACTTTTCAGGCTACATTACAACAAAGGTTGAAATTGATAAATTTGGTCACCCATTAGAAAGTTGGCAAACTCCCACTTAATTTAATCATAAAGAATCCCCTCAAGACTGGAAAATCCTTTCGACTACACAAAGATATCCACCCCTTCCCTACAGAGCCAGACACCCTCACCAAAAATTGTAACACCTAAAAAGATTAAGAATTAGTATGTCTTGCAGGTATTTCCCCGCTCTCAGCGTTTTCTCCCCATCAGTAACATATTTGCAGGCATGTCCGCAAAACCTGACAAACTTTTGTATAAGTATTATGTTCCCCATTCAATTCATAGCCACCTTGAAGAGCTATACTATCCAGTATGCTGTCTAATAAACTGTTTTCCACCTCAAGCAAATTGCCCAGAGGGTTTATTTTTGTAACCAAGATTGGAAAATGGACCAAAATAATTTTCTTCCAACAGTATGTTAATAACCTACCTACAATTGTCCACATGCTAGTAATCTTATATTTAACATTTAGATCACTATAACTTATTTTATGTGTATAACCAACCAATATTGGCTCACCAATATGTACAGCTAAAACAACTGTTGTGACAACCAATTAACTATGAAGGCAATTATCCACCATGTCCTGCTTTTGGTTTTCATTTAAAAAGATAAACAACTTCATACAAGGATGCCTGAGAAAGTGGTTTTAGTATCATACTGAGATCAGCAACATTTATATTACAGTATATGTCAGGATCCACAGCTGCTTTTCTCTTTAGCACCTGCAGTCTGGAATACTTCCCCACTGAAGTTCATAAGAGCCTACAAAAATATGAATGATCCATATTATTGTAAGCCCCTACTGAAGACCTATATCTTCACATATTGTCTGAAAGATTGTTCCAAGAGCAGTTTATTTTTGCAAGGAGATACTACTGTCAGTAGAGAAGGAGGTATTTGTTGCAAAGTTAAATGGAAAAGCCTTATTCCAGTGTTGCCTGTAGATTAGGGAGGTAGGGGAGATACAGTATGTAAAAACATGAATGACTGTGCATATTTGCAAGTTAGATAGCCAGCAATATAGTCCCTGGGACCATAAAGGCTGCACACTGTCCTATGATGGTCTACATTTTTAATTAAGACTAAGAAGAGATACTGCTTAGATAAGCTAGTCCTATTTGTCTTCCAAACTAGCATGCTGCTTTATTCCTTTGCATAAGCTGCAGGGTAACAAATTTGCTGCTCTGACCCCAGTTTGATAATTATTTCCTGCTTTTGCCTTAAGTAGGCACCCAATCTCTGCAATCATTTAACAGTGTAGCTTATTTTCTCTAATATATAACCTTCCCTTACTGATGCCTAAATTAAGCAATTGGGGGGAGACTGGTGGCGAGACCATCTCTCCAAAATAATAAATATCTGACTTAATTAATCAATCATGATTTATTTTAATTGCCCTTGTGCATTCATCTTTTGGTACTGGATCCACACATTATAACCAGCAATACCCTCCTGGTTAGAATCTTCTTAGAATCTTGCATAGTCACTTAAATGTAAATCCTATTAAGCTGTTACATTTGTATTAATAAGCACCAGTTTATGCCAAAAGGACATCTTTTATGAGTTTATTAAAAAAGGGAGAAAAACAAATGCAAAACCACTGTTTCTATAGATATGAGGGATCTATCATTTCCAGTCTTGAGCCATACAACTGTGATCTGGTTATATACGAAACCATCATCCATACTAAAACTTAGTGCAGTTTGATTGCATAAATGTAAATGTTTACTGCATAAATATTAAAATTCAGTTATCTGTATAAAAAGATTCCTTAGTATTTTGATAAATAACAATGATGAAAGATGATATATGTCTTTATTCTAGTATGTGTGTGCTGGATAACATTTGTGTAGTTATTTCCTCAGAGCAATTACTTAATGCTAGATCCACATAACTGTGTTTCCCTGAAAATAAGCCCTATCCCAAAAAATAAACCTTAGACTGATTTTTAAGTTTGCACCTAATATAAACTAACCTGCCTAAAATAAGCCCTAGTGAAGATCGCCATCAGCCGGGGACATGGGTGTGGCCAGCACAGGGGGTGGTGAATATGTGAGGGATGAGGTGTCTGGCAGTAGCCGCGGCAAGCAGAAAGATGGTGGGATGGAATGGGTGGGCACAACAGATGTGTAAATTGCCCAAACACAGTTAGACTCAAGGGCAGAAAATAAAACACTGCAAAAAAAAAAAGTAACTAAAGAGATGGTGTTCTACCTCACTTCTGTGTATACCGATTCAGAAGCCCACATGAATTAGACCTGAGTTGAGGCTGGAGCACCCCTGACCAGCTGTGACAGTCAACAACCACCCGCCCAATCATGTGTCCCCTCCCAAACACAGGCAGAGATCCCTGAAGCAATGTTTAACATGGCGATATCTTCCCTTCCCAGTCACCAATGGAAGCTTGTCTCCTTTCTTCCCCACCAGCATGATTCTAACAGTCAGATCTTGGTGCCAAGTGCTGCTATGCATGGTAGGGGCTACGTGGTGTGACTTGGCATAGTAACAGGATCCAGAAATATGGGTAAAGTGCAACCCCGAGCTTGGCCAGGACCCAACTTGGCCTCTTAATCGTGGCTCTGTGAATTAGCTGAACCAGTGAGGGCTGGGAGCTGCCTCTCATTCCATCTCTGAGTGCCCGGAGGCATTTCTGGTGCACCCTCACTGACCCCACCTGGAGATGTTTCTGGCACACTCTCACTAGCCCCAGCCCTGCCCACAACATCAGACACCTTGCTATTGAGGGGCCCTCTCTTCCGCGACCATGGTTTGCACTCCACCAGGCCTGGAGCTTGGGACTTGCTCAGGCTGCTACTATGATGAGGCAACGGCCATGTGGCATGTCAGGGTCGCCTGCCCCCAGTGTCTCTACCTGCTGTTGGTGCTGCCATTCATCAGAATCACCTGTATCCATTAAATTGGGTGTCAATTCGGCCCACCATCTCTTGGCTTGACCATGGCTGTGATGGGGCAGAAGGCTGCATGGAGTGTTGGGATCGCTGCCCCCCCCCGGTGTCTCTGCCTGGCTGCTGGGCCTGCTATACTTGCTGCTGTGGGCTTCATGGGGACTCTTTGCCCTCCTGGCAGCACTGTTCTCAGCAGCCCTGCTGGGATGCTCCTGCCTGCCATTGGGCAAGTTGGCTAAGATCTATGTCCTCCAGAGCACCTCCCTCCACTGCTGGCCTGCTAGGGTCCTTTTGGCAGCAGTTGCCAGTGAAGCCACCGCGCCTGTGCCACCCACCATCATCTTCAGGCTGACCCCCTACCCTGCCCTGCACAGGCCTCACCCACCATCATCTTCAGGCTGACCCCCTCCCCTGCCCTGCACAGCTTCAGTGGGTGTCTGGCAGGTGAAGGGAGACATCTACACACACACCCCATCACCAGCCTCATCTCATCTTGTGGCAACAGTAATGGCCTACCAAATGGGCTGGGCCAGGCAGAAGGCGAGGAGGCAGAAACACAGCAGCCACAGGTGAGGTAGAGGCTGAAGGTGGCTATGGACATTCCCATGCCTTGCATTGCCTGAGAGCTGCACATCACATCTGTGGGTAAGCTGAGAGATGGTAGGACAGATTGACACCTGAATTAATGGAGGCTGGCAATCCTGATGTGCAGCAGCATTGGCAGCAAGCAGAGTGGGGGGCAGGCGATTCCAATGCACTAAATGGCCTTCTGCCTTGTTGTAGCAGCAAGGTCCAACCTCCAGTGTCCCATCAGTAGCAGGGCCAGCAGGCAGGGCGGGTGGAGGCCAGGGAACACTGAGAGCTTGACTCGTTGTGGCTGTGGGAAAGCAGATGGTGGAACAGAGAGAGCCGGGCCAGTAGCAGCAGAGCTCCCAATCCCATTGGTCCCCAGGCTCACCATCTCCATGAAAATAGAGACATCCCCCCACCCGCCCCAAGATAAGCCCTAGTGTTTATTTTGGAGTGTCAAAAATATAAGACTGGGTCTTATTTTCAGGCAAACATAGTATATTTTTATACACACAGAGATAGCATTATGGGAAAATCACAATAACAACAGATAGGGGGCAGATGGAGGAATAGCTTGAGGGAAGAGTAACTTGAGAGGAGGAGGAGTAATCTGAGAGTTATAGAGTTAGAATCTAGGATATATTTACATTTAAGTCTACTGTTAGTCATGACTGGTTGACTACAGATCAGTCTTTCTTTCTAAACTCAGCCTCCAAGGCTGTTCTGGGGGAAACTGGAGGAAGGAATGATATCTATAATTGATTGTGTGGCTCTAGGATTTAGAGACAGTAAAACATCAAGAATGTCATTAAACTCTGGAGCCCAAAACTTCCCAATAATAGTAGCTGTGAAAGCCTGCACTGATATGTGCATTACTTTGCACTTTGGAAGGAAAAGAAGGATTTAAGTTACATACAGTTATAAAGTTAAATTTCTTTTGTATTTTTTTTATTTCTACTTTAATAAGTATGGTGCTTTTTTTTAATGCCATCAAGTCAGTCTTGATTCCTGGCAGCAACTGCCTAGACAAGTCGTTGTAGTTTTCTTGGCAAGATTTCAGAAGTGGTTCATCACTGATTCTTACATAGAGCTGAGAGAAAATGACTGGTTCAAGGTCACTCATCCAGCTTTCTATCTAAGGGAGGACTAGAATTCACAGTCTTCTGGTTTCTAGTCCATACCTTTACCACTACATCGAAGTGGCTCTCTAATGTTAATCTAGTACCTGAAGTCCTATTCTAAAACAAAGAATATAAGATAATAAAACATCATAACATAATGGTATAATGAGAGTTTGCTGTTATATCCTTTGTTTTAGAATTCCTGAGTCTATCGATGAAATGTTGGGAAGAATTGTGGAAAAGGAAGTAGGACTCTGTCCATTGATGTCAGCAGGATAAGTGACTCAGAATTGAAAAGAATATAATCACATTTGGTATAGTGGAAGACTCTGCAAAAGAAAGACTTAATTTGGAAATAGATCAGATCTGTCTAGGGGCTGGGGAGGAAAAATGATCCACAAAAATAACCCTACTGTATCCCTGTGGGAAAAGCAGTTAGGTAGCATGTGGAAAGTTACCAATTCCTCCATGTTTCCCCTCACCCCACTTTCTTCTCAGTCCTTGAGTCTATTTTTATTGAATTGATAAGAATTCAGGAAACCTTATCCTGCATATTTTCCTTGCTTCTTTTTTTAACAGTAATATTTGTTTGTTTTCTATTTGCTAATAATAAGCCCATTTCCAAACAAGACATGATGGTTACCTCTTCATAGTTTTTAACCACACATTTTGGATACAGAATATTTGTATACGAATTGACTGCTTGTCAGCTGATTCCCCTCCCCCCCCCATAATGGCTGATAAAGCCTAACAGATTTTATACACCTTGACTCTGCTCTGAGAGAGTGTCGGAACAAATGGAAAAGTGTTATTTAACTCCGATACAGCAAAGGATGATGACCTCAATCCCTGATAGCCTTTCTTGTTATTAATTATAATTCAGCAATTCACAAGCAGATTAAAATTATTTCCCCCATTCATAATGGTATATTTCCCTGCTACGGACTTAGGTTCTGAAGGTTTTTCTCCATTCTTCACTTGCCAATAAAATTTACCTTCAATCCATAGCAAAATATGGTGGAATATTTCTTACTCCTTATAATATGGGCAGCTACTTAAGAACTACTTAAGAACATGCTAGTCAATTAAATATGAGTGCTGCTGATAGATAACACTGGAGTTTCTAAGTACTCTTACCACAAAGAATTGGCTGAACTTATTTCAATAGTTCACAGCCGTTCTTCATATCTAAGAAATCATACAAGGTCTTTTTAAAGAAAATATTTGCAACATGCATAAAATGTATTTGCTAGACTTGCAAAGGAAAAGGATCCATTATTAAAAAATAAGGTTCCTAGATAAATGGAAGGTCCATATTACTTTTCATATTAGATACAAAGTGTTCATTAAAAGTTTTGAAACATAAATAATTGTAGAGAAAGGAATTTAAATAAAAGAAAAGAAAGAAAAGAAAAGAAAAAAGTGAAGAGCAATGAAACATTAAAGCAGGATGAAGCCTTTGATCTCAAGGAGGTCCCCCTTAACATCTGGAAAGAAGGAATAATTCAGCAAGTAACCCTTTTACTGGAACCAGAGACCCGTTCCACTGGTGGCTGTCATATATCACTCTGACTCTTTGAAGGAGGAAGATACATTACTTTGCCCCTTGCTTTGCCAACAGGGCAGACGCGTGTCAGACAGCAACAACTCCAAAAGCGGATCTTGGTTTCGGAAACTTTGATTTGACCGGCCAGTCTAGTATCCCTCTCCATTCTCCTCTGCGCCTTCCCCAAAGGCGCCTACACACTGCAAAATCCTGCCTGAACAAGGCTGCCTATTTGCCCATTGACGGCTGTCCTTCTCCCGCTTCAAGAGATGTGGAGTCCTGGTAGGAGGAGGCATTTTCCTACTTCATACCCGCGACAAATGAATCAATGGGGCACCGGGGCTCCCTTGCTTACCGCTCCTAGCCTGAGATTTGGCTCCGAGTAGTTTCTCCCTCCTACCAAGCGAGCTCTTCATCCTATGGGAGACCCTCCCTGCGCGCCCAACCAGCCGCTCTTAGCCAGCCATCAGCCGGCCAAGATAAAAACGGAGAGAGCTGCCGGGCTGGGTCTGAAGGACAGAACAGAAAGTCAACGAGAAGAAACAGCGCGCTGGTGAGAAGAGCCCCTAGGTTCTCGGCAGCTTCCCCTCAGTAAGACAAATGTTTTCTTTTTCTTTTTCTTTTTCTTCTAGCGCAGTCGCGGGGCAGCCGCCCACGCCAATTTTTTGGCGGGCAGTAATTCTTCTACCCCTCAGGAAAAGACTCTGATGTCGCGTGCGAGGAAGCAGTAATAACCAAGCAACACCGCCTAAAATTAGAGAGACTCAATGTCGTGCCGAGGGAAAGCGGGCGCGTGGCGGGGGCTGGAAGGGAAACTAATGAATGTCACCATGCGACGAGAGAGAAAGAGAGCGTGCAACACGCGAGGGCTGACTAATGTGGAGGGGACGTGGCGACAGGGTCAATAAAAGAAACGCTTCTGGGGACGCAGAATTTGGCTGAAGAGACAACTTCCCAAATATAGCATCCTTCAAATATGTTGGGCTTCAATTCTTTTTGCTCACCCCAGCCAACCGTTTGTCTTGCTCTGAGGTGTGATGCATAGAGATAGTATTACTTCGTTACTCAAATTACAAAACAAAGCTTCTGAGAAGAATTTATAAAAAGGACAGGTTTATCAGCAGGTAAAAAAGAGTGGGACTTCCATTCATGGTTGCCATTTTGACTTTTTTGCCTCTCTTTACACACACATTGGGAGCAATTCCTAATGGAATGCGTGAATCTAAGTCATTATCATGTATACACCAACTTATCTTACAGGGTAATATACATAAACTAACTTAGACTTTATACCTTCCAAAACAATTAAGACTCAGCTCATTGTTCTGAAAACAGCTTTCTCAAAAAAATGAAGACACCACAAACAAAGATTTCCTAGCAAATAATTTGCCAGAGAGCAATTCATTTTAATCCTGGCCAATCTGGAATGCATGAGCTAAATCATTGAAATGCATAGGACCCAGTTATCTTTGATTCAGGGTTTGTTTTTGGGTGTGGTTGGTGTTTTTTTTTGTTTGGTTGGTTTTTTTTTTTTTGCAAGAGTTGATTCCATGTATTCAATACTATATTGGTGGGCTATTCTTTGTAGCATATGAAGGGGCATTCATAAAGTTACTCATATATCAAGCCAGGCTTAAGACTGTGTGTGAACTGTTAAATGTCACATTTATATACATTGGATATTATTGTTCACATCTAAAGTTAAATTTCTTAGTGAAAAGTTGAACTACTATTAATTTCAAACAAATAAAATCTTATCATTTATATTTTTAAAGTAAAAGTTCATGCCTAATAAAGGATGAAATCATATATGCACAGAGAAAATGTGTGTTTCTACTAAGCAAATTATCATAAAATATAATGTCCTGGATTTAATCACACACTAGATGAGCAAAAGATTGCAGAGTTCTTCAGATGCTACACTTCCTTACTAGTTAAGCCTGCCTGTGCCAAGACTTTGTGATTTGCCAGTATATCAATACTTTTAAAACGTTCCATTAGCATTTTCTAGTTTTTTTCTAGACATTATAGAAACTCTCTGCTGTCAGATTTTAAAAAGATGGCATAATTGAAGAACATATTGTAAAAGACAGCAGCTTCTACCATTGACATACAGACTTCTATTATTTAATTGCATGTTTCCTTAAAAGAAGTTGCTGACTATCAAATAATTGTGTTATTTGGTTATTTTTTAAAGGGACACAATTTGCTTTGTTTTTATTTGAGACTTAAATATAAATGAAACAGTATTTGCTTGTTAAACTGCTGTAGCTGATGAAGTCATGTATTTTGGGAACACCAACAGGATCAGTTGACCACACTTCCAACTCCCTAAGAGGTAAAATTATCCCTAAACATATCCAGTCAAGTATTTGATTGACGTTATTCTATTACATAAATTCACCTGTTTTTAATACATAGTCTTCTAAGAAAAGGACTTGGAGAGAAAACATGGCTGGAAAAGCAAGTCTCCGTGACAGAACTTAACTGCCAAGGCTTGACAGAAGGTATCACTGAAACATTGTTTGTTGCATCACTGGCCAATGGGGAAAAGGCTAACAATATCACAAAGGTTTGCCTGAACTCACCCAGATATGAGGGTTCATCAGATATTAAGTATTTCCTAGAGCAAAAGGAGAAGAAATGTGTGTTGCCAAAGCAGTGACTTTTGATCCAGCCGGTATGATTATGTGCTGCCAGAAAGGAGATTTGGCTAGATTAATGACTGAGTCAATTAAGCATGTTGCATGAACAGACCCAAGAGTCCAGTGGCACTTTAAACACAGTTGACTTAATTATTGTATATGTTTTTGTGGTTCAAGTCTATCTTTATTAGAACATAAAAGTTTGAGTAAGGTTCCTATGTCAGGGGATAAAATATACAATTGAGGGGGCAGAAAGTAGAAAGGGGAGGTAAAAGGGAGAGTTAGAAATGATGACCACCCATAACTGCATAGAAATATTTGCGAAGCTTCACTTTGGGGAAAATAATCTGCTTTCCTCTCAGTATCTCACACCATCTACTGGGAAGGCCAACCCCTCTATAACATTATATAGCTGGATAAGCTGCTATGGGACAGAAGAATATCCAGTTATCCTAAACACACAAAGTTAAATCTTAATCCAAATAACTATGTTTAAGCAGTCTACTTTTTAAAAATGCTCAATACATTTAAAATATTCAACTTGCATGGCGTTTGTTTAATTATAACTTTATAATGGTATTTAAAGGAGTGGATGAGAATTTGCTTTTATTTCATCTGGGAGAAGTGGCTACTGGATTTATCTCACAATATGATCAGATGCTTCTATTTTTATTTTTATTTTTTGGAAGTGCAATAAATGCAGATTAATTTATTTGATTAAAATGATTTTTTTAAAACAGAAGTTTCCAAAGGAAGCTTACATAAGTATTTCAAAACCAATACATATAAAAACCTTAAAATAAAACAAAGATAGAACAGGTGCCAGGTGTATCTGTCTCAAAGTTGTGATCGTTATTTAGAAGCCCAGCTTCTGAAGAGCGATATACTATAACTGAGTATCAGACAGCAAATAGAGCAGAGCTTCAGAGATAATAAGGTTTACAAAGGAATATGCAGTATATAACATGTACAGTATATACTGCTGCTGTGATCCAAAGATATGGATAGCTTTGTAACTAATGTTGGCTGTGGGAATAAACCAAGAAGCAATGGAAGAGGGAGACTAGAACTGCAACTAGCAATGAACTGGACAAATTGGAAGTGGAGAAGACATAATATAATAATAATACGGTTTACTTCAGGCTTAGTTGCTGTATAATAACCAATGTTTGTGGACCATCTTTAAAGGCAGCCACATTTTAGAAAAAAAAATGATGCAATATGAAAACATTAAAGAAATTGTTAATTTATTTTACTGCACAGATGAAATAAAATCTTTCAATAAACCTGATGTGATTTTTCTATATTATCTGTTATTTAACATCAAGCTGTGTTACTATCAGGGAAAGTATTAGGCACAAGTTGGCAGAACCATCACCTCATTGAACTATGTATTCTTGGTACTGTGGAAATGCTTCTACTGGAAGACAAGTTATAAATATTCTAAGGGAAAAAAATAGCAAGTCAGTCTTTCTATGTTAAAGCTGGATGTTTTGAATGACTGTTAGAATATTTCAGTCTTTCAGCTGTTGCCTGATTTGAAAGCAATGGCTGTTCAGTTTAATAAAGTAAGATGAACAATAATCTTTTATGCAAGCTGAAGAAATAAGAATCCAGGATTAGAAATTGAGAATTCATCCCAAACAAAAAATTACATTAAAAAATATATTTTTGTATTGCTTTTAAAATAATAAAAGAAAAAGTAGAAAAACACAAAAGAATAATAATTTAAAATGTATGTGCTTAAAAATGAGTGAAAAAGAGAAAAATATAAAGAATAATACAGTAAACAGTGTGTGTGTGTATGTGTGTAGATATAGATATAGTATATAGATATAATTATATTTTACTATTTTTGTGAAACTGTTCAGCATATTCTTTGATGGAATTGTTCTGAATTTTAAAAAATCAATGAAGCTTCTTGCTGACTGTTTTGCTATAATTTTTCTTTTCAAATATTTTGTAGGCACATCTCACAAAGAGAACATTTTATTTGTTTGTCACTTGCAAGTGAGACATAGAATATGCAACTATTATTTTGTGTCGGTTCTCTTTATCTAGAACAGAATCCTTCCTTGAGGCAGAGAGGTGGTTCAGAAATGTGAAAATAAATAAAATAAAAACGGGGCATAGAACAGTAGTTTCTCCAGATCTTTTATAGTCCAGTAGTGCCATGCACTGTAGTCAATTGGAAAGGCTGGTGGGGATTCAACAAAATTTCAAGGGCTACATGATCTTCAGCTCTGATTTATTGTTATGATGAGCACTACAATCAACCCAGGGATGGGTTCTACTTACCTCTACTACTGGTTTTCAGCGGGGCCGTGCGCATGTGCTCGCTTCACTCACACCCAAGTGCAGAAGCTTATGCACATGTGCAGAAGCGTTTTGATGACATCAGGGTCGGTGGGCAGAGCCTCTCGCCGGTTTTACTACCAGTTCTATAGAACCGGTGCGAACCGGAGGCAACCCACCATTGAATCAACCTCTAGCTAAATGGAGGATGAGAGAAGAATACTTATAAACTAAAATATTGCAGCAAATATTAAATTTCTAAAAAATATTAAATTTTATTAAAAAGCTGATATAATTTACCAAAATAGGTCAGGGAAGTTTTAATAGCTCAATGTGTTTTTTATTTGTTTATCTCTTCCTTTTCAATGCTGGTGTTTGTAATAGATATTCATAAATGAGAGATGTTTTTATTGAGGTTTGATTTTTTGTTAGCATCTAGTGATGAGAAAATGCAAATAGTCTTGGAGTTTTCTGATTTCTTGTTGAAATATTCCTGCTATTATTCATGGGAGTGGAGTCATAAAATGCATATTTGAAGGTCAGATATTTCTATTTTCTAAGCTATTATTTCTTTTCTGATGTATTATTTTTCATTCTAATGGCTATTAATAAAGTTGGCAATTAAAAGTCAAGTGTTGCTTCCTTACTTATTGTTTATATGCTTTCCTGCTGGTTCAATCCTTCCAGCTCTTAATGGTTTACAGATAAAAGCTGAACAACAGCAATATGATAAATAAAATAATATTAGAAACTGCAACAATATTATTGATGCAATAGCAAAAGAGATTGTAAGGAGATTTGGAGAAGGGGTGCATTTAAAAGAGAAACACATCTTCTGAGCATACGCAAGATGGCGGCGAGCACTTGAAACGCGTCATGTAGCCGGGTGCTTTTGGTCTGGCAGCGGGACAGCGGGCCAAATTTTTATCATCTCTGGGCCAGGCCCAGCAAGTGAAATGCCTCGCCACCCGGTAGAGCGCTTTGTGCGCTCCTGGAACGGCACGGGTGGCGAGTTAGAGCCTATGGAAGCT
>JANHZT010002510.1:137299-149046 GCA_032468215.1 Stegonotus admiraltiensis
TCGGAGGACACCTGAGGCATTGCCAGAGAGGAGGGTCCTGGAGAGGGAGGCCTTGCCAACTCCTCTCCTTCACTTTCAAAGTCTTCTCCCTCTGATGAGATGGGCTCGGGGGGTCGGAGTCACAACAAATACCAGAAGATCTCTTCAGCTCAAAACAAATGCTGCAAACCGAGGAGGATGAGATGATGAAATGGTAAGGAATGTAAGGAAGGATGAAATTTTTAAAAAAGTTGTTTTTCAACTGCTTTCACAGCATGTTCACGCCTGGAGATCACATCATCTAAAAGGAGGATTCCTCACACATCTGGTGCCCACTGAGAACTCTTGGAATCTTGGATCAGGTGCTGCCCTGAATTGCATAAGCTTCCAAGCATTTTAGGATTTAAGAAACTGTGAAGAGAAAGGTTATAGCCGTGATGGCGAACCTATGGCACGCGTGCCTGAAGTGGCACATGGAGTCATGTCGCCTCACATACATGGCATCGCCCATTCCTCTTCCAGGTTTCTGGTGCGCATGTGCACACAACGATCAGCTGGCCTTTGTGAGTGTGGCAGCGCCGGAAACTGGAAGAGCTGGTCTTCCATTTTCCATCATGAGCATGCGCGCTGGCCAGCTGATCGATGTGTGCACATGTGCGGCAGTAACCATAAGACTTGCTGGCCAGCATGCATGTGCGCACCGGAAACTGGAAGTACCTTATGTGGCACGCGCATGTCCCCTGGGCAGGCCATCTTCCTGGTCTCAGACCTGATGAGCGTGTACTTCCTTTTTGGCAGGTTCTCCATCACTAGGTTATAGCCATTCCAACAATCAATGCTAGGTGTGGAAAGACAAATCAGTGGAGCAGAAGAATAACATGGGCCATTTGAAACACTTGCTGCTCATGTTTATTTATTTATGTATTTATTTTTTTAAAAAATGTTTAAAATGCTGATTTTACTCTGCTAGTCGTTGGGGAGGGGCTCATCTCCGTTTCAAGACCATTGAGCCAGCGCTGTCCAAATACATTTCCGTGGTTAGGTGGCTAGCATGACGTCATAGAGCGCTGTTACCTTTCCATATAGGTGGTGCACTGGCTCCATGGTTAAGACACTGGGCTTGTCAGCTGGAAAGCTGGCAGGTTTGAGACCCAAGCACCATGTGATGGGGTGAGCTCCCATCCTCACCTCAGTTCCTGCCAACCTAGTAGTTTGAAAGCATGCAAATGCGAGTAGATAAATAGGTACCAATTCGGTGGGAAGGTAAGGTATTTATTTATTTATCTCACTATTAGTAGCTTACAAGATAAAAATGGCATTGTAAAACATTAAACTATTCAAATGATAAATATTAACAAAGATGGCTAAGAAAGGATATTGATCCATTATTGATCACTTTCAATGTGAAATGCCCTCATTGGAACCCCAGGCCAATTGGCGGAGCCAGGTTTTAAAGGATTTTCTGGAAGGCTAAGAGGATGGGGGCAGATTTTACCACATGTTTCATTTTTGATGCTGTTTAAAGTTGTCATGAAAATCAGTTTTGTTGCCCTTAAGAACTGAAATGTGAAAATATGGCGGATTATACCGCACATTAGCTTGCCATAGTGGTGTGCTCTATGGATGTCCATTGCAGTGGAGGGTTTCAAAAATTTTTATTGCCAGTTCTGTGGGTGTGGCTTGGTGGGCGTGGCTTGGTGGGCATGGCAGGGGAAGGTTACTGCATAATCCCCATTTCTTCCCAATCAGCTGGGATTTGGGAGGCAGAGAATAGATGGGGGCGGGGCCAGTCAGAATTTTTACTACCGGTTCTCCGAACTACTCAAAATTTCCACTACCAGTTCTCCAGAACTGGTCAGAACCTGCTGAAACCCACCTCTGGACCAGTGATACCACTGACTGGGCCTGATGCAATTTTATAAGACATCTGGATGTCTTGGACAATGCTGCTAAAAGAAGTTGGAATCCCTCTTGCTCACAGCCTGCTGTTTCGTTCTGTTATCTAATTTTCTTCCCAGAATAAAAACTTTGATAACATTTGCCACATACTCAAACCACACAGAGATCAGATCGTTTTACAAGTTGTACTGCTGATGGATTCCGTTTAGCATTTGATAAGGTTATCATGTGTCGTCTTAAAAGGAAATAACAGTTGCTAAGCTACCGACAGTTGTTATGGGCAGCCAGATGGCCTGAACAACTCTGTTACTGGACAAATACATAGAATAGAACAGAATTTTTTATTGGCCAAGTGTGATTGGGTACACAAGGAATTTGTCTTGGTGCATGCTCTCTCAGTGTACATAAAAGAAAAGATACATTCATCAAGAATCATAAGGTACAACACCTAATGATAGTCATAGCATACAAATAAGCAATCAGGAAACAATATCAATATAAGTTGTAAGGCTACAAGCACCAGATTACAGCCATATATAACATGAAATTCAAAATATGAAAGGGTAGACCATCCCGAGCTCAAAGGAGCACCGAGGGCAGCAGACATCAGGAACCAAACTTCAAACTGATGTTGAAGAATTGGCAAATGGAAATGGCAGAGGTGTGGGTATCCTAAACCAGCATCCTCTAAGTTTGACATACTTCGTTTGAAATGCCACACTCCTAAAACTGGATTTTGGGATTTGGGAAGGCTGAATCCTAGCAGAAGCCTGCTGAGCTCTGAGTAGATTCTTTGCATTTATACCTTAGAATGATTAAATTATGAAAGATAGATTTAACTAAATAGGATGGCTATTAATAAAGCTTCCTTTGAAAAGAGAGCAGATAAATTGAAATGCAAAGCTTTATGAGAAATTTTGCACAGCTCTTCAGTCATTAAATCATTAAAGATTAACTTGCAGATTTGACTTGCAAATACAACATGGCTGATATAGCTGCTGCCAGAAATCGATCAGCTTCAAAAGAAGTAAATTGATACTTCCAGAATCCTTGAGCACCGCTCATTCCATTAGATCCTAAAACATTTTCCTACTGCCATATGTAGCCTAGTGTTTATTCAACAAGACCATAGAAATCTTACATGTGTCAGCTATTGCCCAAGAGAATTTTAGTAAATATGCCTATTTCATTGATTCATGCAATTCTAGGCTTTTTTCACTTTTTTTCTGAGAAAGTCAATATTTTTGAAGGATCAGATGGATGTGGGGTGTATTTGTACAGTACATTGCTAACGATACTTTTCCTTTGGCGAGAATACATGAATGTTAGCACCAGTGAAATATAAATATTGAAGGAAGACTGTTCCTGGAATAAAAGTTGGAGTAGAAGGGCAATATTTGATAACCGCATTCCCTATTAATTGGAAATACAGTAGTTGCTTGTTTTTGAACCATATTCCTGTTACACAATGAGTATGAAACAAGCAATGCCAAGAAGTATCACCTACCCTGTTTCCCCCAAAATAAGACATCCCCTGATAATAAGCCTAATCGGGCTTTTGAGCGCATGGCAATAAGGCCAAGCACTTATTTCAGGATTCAAAAAATATAAGACAGGGCCTTATTTTCAGGGAAACATGGTATTTGAAACAGAATAACACAGTTGGAAGGGATCTTGGAGGTCCTCTAGTCCAACCCCCTGCTCAAGCAGGACACCCTATATCATTTCAGACAAATGGCCAAGCTCTTCTTAAAAACCTGCAGTGATGCAGCACCCACAGCGTTTGAAGGCAAAGCTGTTCCACTGGTTAATTGTTCTGTCAGAAAATTTCTCC
This sequence comes from Stegonotus admiraltiensis, assembly GCA_032468215.1. Classification (NCBI taxonomy): domain Eukaryota; kingdom Metazoa; phylum Chordata; class Lepidosauria; order Squamata; family Colubridae; genus Stegonotus; species Stegonotus admiraltiensis. Next base: position 141,012 of record JANHZT010002510.1, read on the forward strand.
TTAATTCTAAGTTCCTTCTCTCCTGGATTTCATTCCATCCATTGCTTGCCTTCTGGTGCTTTGGAAAATAGGATGACCCCCTCTTCTTTGTGGCAGCCCCTCAAATATTGGAATACTGCTATCATGTCACCACCTAATCCTTCTTTTCATAATTTGACATACCCAATTCCTGCAACCATTTTTCATATGTTTTATTCTCCAGTCCCCTAATCATCTTTGTTGCTCTGAAATGGAAAGTATGTCTCAAGCATAGAACATCTAAGAATGTTTTCCATTTCTTTTCTTAGATGACCTGTTTTCAATGTAATAAGCAACATGAAATGACTAAGGTTTCACCTGGGGAATTTTCCAACCAGTCTGGCATCTCCTCTTTTATAGAGTAATCTCCTTGGAGACTGAGTTGTTGCACGGTGTGAACTTTCTGGAATTTGATAAGAATTGAGTCATTCTTGACCATGTTGGAGAGTAAGGTTGAAATCATTGTACATTATTAGTATTGCCATGTCTGAGTTACGTTTTAATGATTTTGTGATATTCATCACTAGGAATTCACAGTGATAATAATAACTAAATAGTTTTCAGTCAACAAATAGAACTAACATGGTAACATAGAATAACATGGAATGGCAGTATGGAACCTACTTTTAGTTTTCTTGGGAATCCCAAAGACTCGGAATCTTTAAGACTCTAGAAGATTTGGAGATTATCCTTCCTTATATTTTGGAGCTTTTCATGAACTACATCGGGGTTGCCAGAATTTCGGAGAAATACATTTCCCATTAGGTTGAGATCAGAGTAACTCCTTGGATAGTTGTGATTGTCCAAGCATTTTGGGTGAAATCATCTTGATGCCTGATCATTTTAATTGCTTTTTTTTTAAAAAAAGTTTTAATATCCTTAAAACAACAAAACTCAAACTGTTCTTGATAGATTTGAGAAACAGTAGAAAGTAACAGAATAAGCAAAAAAAAAAAGGAAGTGCAAACTTTTTCATTTCGGAAAGAAGACTCAATTGGACAGGTTTCATCTTAGAGAGACTTGTCTTGCTAATGAAATTACCGTATTTTTCACAGTATGAAACACACTTTTTCCCTCCTAAAAGAGGCTGAAAATTTGGGTGCATCTTATACTCTGAATGTAGCTTTTTTGAAGCTTTTTTTCAGCCCTAACAAGGCGCTAGTGATCTTCCGGGCTTTGCCTGATCCCTCTGACTCTCAGCTGTTCTTTAGAAGCTTTTTTCAGCCCTAATGAGGCTTTAATGATGCTAGTGAATGAAACGATCTCCATGTTAAGCTTTTTTTCAGTGATGCGATCTTCTGTGCTTTGCCTGCTCCCTCCGACTCTCAGCTGTGAAGTTTTTTTTCAGCCCTAACGAGGCACTAGCAAGTGAAGCAATCTCCATGGTTTGCCTGCTTTTCTCATTGCTTCTCTCTCCAAAGATCAGTTGTACTTTAGAAGCTGTTTTTTATTCCCAGGCAGGGGATAAAAACCAGCAAACAAATGTGCTGAAGCTGACCAGACTAAGGACGCTAGCCAGATGAATAACTGGTAGGCAGATTCTTTTTTCCCATTTTCCTCCCCAAACACTAAGCTGTGTCTTATACTCCCAAAAATACGGTATTCAGGATAATGATAGCTAAGATGTGAACTAGTATTATGATATGGTTGCAATGGAAAATGCAGTTTTAGGCGGTATTAGCAGAAATATAAGTTCCAAAACAGTGAAAGACCTTTACCTTGACTATTGTCTCAACTTCTGGTCACCACAAGAAGGATTCGGGGAAATTGAAACAGTTTCAGAAGCGTCCTCTGATTGTCCTTAAACCAAGTTCTGTAAAACATGATTGAAGGAGCTGAATATTGTGTTTCCCCGAAAATAAGACCCTGTCTGATACTTTTTTTGACACCAAAAAAGGCACCAGGTCTTATTTTCGGGGAGGGATGTCGTCCACTGACTCAACTCACTTGCGCGCATTGCCTCTTTTTCACTATCAGGGGCCTTCAGGAACTTCTTTGTCTGGAAAAGCCAGCAAGGCTTTCCTAAAGGCCTCTACAGCTGATAACAGAGCTCTGGATCAATCTGGAGCTCTGTAATCGGCTACAGTGGCCTTCAGGAAAGCCTTACTGGCTGCAGAATAAATGGATTGACGTTTGCGTCAACCCATTTATTCGGCTGCAACTGTCCAAAGGTAAGTAGTAGGGCAGCTCCACCCCCCACCATCTCCACCCTAGCTTAATTTTTACCTGTGCACCCTAGAGTGGGCAGAGTCTTAATTAGGGGTTATTGGGGGGGGCTAGGGCTTATATTGGGTGCACATGTCAAAATCAAGCTAGGACTTTCTTTCTGAGTAGGTTGTATTTTCGGGGAAACACGGTCGTTTTGGGAAAAGACCAGTGGGGGGATGGATAACAGCATTCTACACATACCTGAGTGCAGGCATGAAATAACAGATTTAGATTACAGGAATGCAGAGTTCAGTTGCACATTAGAAAAACAACAACCTATTAATAAGTGAAATTCAACAATGAAACTAATTATCTCCAAAGCGGGTAGATTGACCTGCACTGGATGTGTTTGAAGGAAAAGCAAGATAGCCTCCTGTCTGAGAATCTTTAATTTGGATTCCTGCATTGAGCAGATGATTGGATTTATTGGCCTAAATGGCCCCTTCCAAGTTTATGATATAGTATTTGGGTTTGGGTTTGTTTTCTAAATACTAGGCAGGCAGTCCCTCAAATAGTACTTGCTTTACAGAATGGGTCAGCTAAGAACTGTCTGCCATCCTGTCATGTGTTCTCTTGAACACCACCGATCAATATTAGGTGCTGTTTGTTTGTATCTTGCCTTTATTACCCAAGGAGGCAAGACAAGAAACAATGGTTAGAAACTCACCAAGAAGAAAAGTAACCTAGAATGAAGGAGAAAACTCCTAATTGTGAGAGTAATTAACCAATGGAATAACTTGCCTTCAGATGTTGTGGGTGCTCCATCACTGAACAGAGCTAGGAAAACTTAATTTCTCCTGCTTCGTTCTTCTAGGTCTCCATGATGGGTCTATGACAATTCACCATGGACAACTCATCACAGCTAACTCGCCACAGCCAACTTGCCACGGCCAACTCACTGCAGAACAACTTGCCATGGCCAACTCACCATGGGGACAACTCGCCATAAAATAAGAGTTACACTAATATCAAAGAAATGGTGGAATAGAATCATTAAAGAAAGGATGCAAAAGGAGGGACAGGATGAAATGTGAATGGAAAAAAATATATTTTTTAAATTTAAATAATTAAATACAATTGTTAAATTGTCCCTTCATGAGTTGGCCTGTGATGAGTTGGCTGCAGCAAGTTGGCCATGGCGAGTTGACCATGGTGAGTTGAGGGAGGCATAGATTCAGATACTTTGTAGACAGGAATACTTGCTGGCCTACATGAAAGGGTAGTGATGGCCGTCGGGCTTGTTGCCATGGTGAGTTGACCATGGTGAGTTGACCATGGCGAGTTGGCCATGGTGAGTTGACTATGGCGAGTTGACCATGGCGAGTTGACCATGGCGAATTGGCCATGGAGAGTTGGCTGTGGCAAGTTGACCATGGCGAGTTGGTCATGGTGAGTTGGTCATGGTGAGTTGGCCATGGTGAGTTGACCATGGTGAGTTGGCCATGGTGAGTTGATCATGGCGAGTTGGCCATGGTGAGTTGGCCATGGCGAGTTAGCCATGCCGAGTTGGCCACAGCAAGCTGGTTGTGGCAAGTTGTCCCATTCCCCACCATGATATATGCCAGGACCACTCTTGCCTTCTTGCAGAACGTGAACCATAGAATTTAGTTTTGCAATCACATGCAAACATGGAATGATTTATAGTCTCTGCTGCAGACAGAAAATTAAAATACAAGAGCTTTACAAGAGCGCTGGATCATAACTGCGGAGTTCCATTGTGAAAATATTTGGTATTTTGCTAATATCCTCCCCTGACCCTCCAGGATGCTCTATCATCCTGTACTACGGGAACAGCTGGTGAAATCTCTGAAAGTGAAGAGCAAGGACACCATCTTCAACCACTTTCTTGAATTATTGGAGAACAGCTGGGATGAAGCTCTTTGAAGGCAGCTTTTAAATTAAGGAATGTATTCAGCTTTACAGTGTGAAGCTTAAAAGTCATTTAAGTTACCATTTAGATAAATTACTGTAATTGGTGTTTGGCTAACTCACTGAGCGTTTAGGAATTTTCAGAAGCTTTGGCTTTAATTATTATGAGCTTCTAATTCCTATTAATTTGAATTTAAATAATTACATGCACAAGACAGAAAAAAAGCCACTGAAAAGGCCATGGGGCAAAATCCAGAGCCTCCCAATATTCAAACAGATACCGAAGTGCCAAAACGAGCAAAGAAAAAAAAATGAAAACAGCGCAGAGTTTTGCCAGGATTTGCAATATAAGCCTACACATTTCTTTCGATTAGAAAACTTTTCAATGCGTTGTTTCTCCGCCAGCAGCAAAAAGCTGCAATGAAATTCTAAGCTTTGTTCACCAGAATGGAATCTAGTATAATCCTACGTGGCATTGGATTTCCAGAGCCAAATTCATACTGAAATGATACTCCCAAGTAATTCCCACGGAGCCAAAAATCCTTTCTAATGTTAAGGGTGATGTTTGGCTGTTCTATTTTGTTTTTCTTTTTCTTTCTTGGGAGATTGTTCAGGGAGGAAACGGATATATTGTTGTTTTATCAGCTTTTGGTTTTCATTGAAAGCAAGTAATGTTGAATTTATGGGTTTCTTTCACTGTCCCCCGCTCTTTTCTTTTTTCTTTTCTTTTCTTTTCTTTTCTTTTCTTTTCTTTTCTTTTCTTTTCTATTACAACTGAATAATTCTAGTTTGGTATAATGAGAAGGGAGAAAAATGGTACTCATTGCTGAGAAGCAAAATGTCAGGAGAAGGGGAATAATCTCCTAGCCACATTGAATATGAAATCCACTTAATGAATGCAATTTAGAAATATATAATTTTGAATGGAAAAAAACCCCCCAGATGTCTGAATAGTTCTCTAGAAGTTTTGGATACCACTCTGCTACATCTTCTGTCATTGGCTGGCTATGCTGGCCAAATTGTCTAGTTTTTTTTTCTTCCCTAGACCATCTTATCCATGGGTTATCATTCAAGGTTTAACCATCGTTTCAGCTGAGAAAATGAGACCATCCTAGACCAAGCCAAAAAAAAAAAAAAGCCAGGGAATTTCTAGAAGCCTGGGACTGTGACAAATCAGCCATCAATAAACATATAGACATTAACAATATCTATAGCAGTGATGGTTAACCTTTTTGGTGCCAAGTGTCCAAAGCACACGCACATGCGCAAATGTATACATGCGTGCCCCAATCACCAAAATGCAATGCAAGTGCCCCCTGTGCATGCACTGTGCCCCCCACCCCCGGCCCCTGTTTTGGCTTCCAGGTTGGTTCTCCTGCATTTCTGCCTCCTGTGCCTTCCCCAATTTCCTGTTTCTCCCCCCAGTGCACGCTACCTTTCTCCTGCATTTTTGCCTCCCATGCCTTTCCCAATCTCCTCAGTTTCTTCCCCCAGTGTGCTCTACCTTTCTCCTGCATTTCTGCCACCGGTGCCTTCCACGAACTCTTCAGTTTCTCCCCCCAGCATGCCCTAGCTTTCTTCTGCATTTCTGCCACAGAGAGGCACCTGCGGAGGATGGAACCTGCGGAGATCGGGGAAGGCATGGTGGCAAAAATGCAGGAGAAAGCTAGCACCTGCTGAGGGGAGAAACTGTGGAGATCAGGGAAGGCCCCGTGCATGCATGGCAGAGACCCAAAGACCAGCTGGCCAGCAGGAGGCACACGTGCATACGCAGTAAAGCTGGGCTGGCTGATGGCTGGCAAGCCCGGAGAGAGGGCTCTGTGTGCCACCTGTGGCACGTGTGCCATAGGTTCACCATCACGGATCTATAGACTATGCAAAAAAGAGACAGCTCCCAGCTCAAAAGGGAACAAAAAGATCCAAGCATCCCTCCACCAGCAATCAGAAGCCAGATCAGCATGGATTAACTCCAAGGTTAACATCAGATCAACAATCAAGTAAACAATATCCCAATCAAGAAACTGCCAATGAAGCAAACAGCCCAATCAAAGAATCTCTAAGACCACTCACACCAACACTGTCAGAGCCAATCAAGCCATCAGAGTATAAACTGACAACAATCTGCACTCCTTATTAGCATTGATTATGTTATCTAGTTGGGTAATGAAACGTCTGCAAGGAAAACAAGCAAGCTTGGAGAGGACCAAGGACCCTTCGTGTCATTGAAGGTGTCAAATAGATTTTTTTGTAGATTTGACTTGAGTTCTTTTAATAAGTCAGTCACTTAAATACTCCTATCCTTCAAATGTAATCAGAAAAGAAGCTTAGGAAAGGAACAGATATTTGCATCCAATGTGCGTAGGTTGACTTAACTGGTACTGTTTAAACATTGGAAACAATTACAATTTGCATTAAAAATAAAAATGGTTTTCCCGCCATGGTGAAGACACAGAGTGACTTGTTCTTCTATGGTTCATGTGCTAATTTTTAATGAGCAGCTGAAAGTCCCTGCCCCGATCTTATGATACCCTGTCTTGGACCAAGCTACCAAGCAATAGAATCATGATGAACAATTTCAGATGGTGAAATGGTGGTCAGAAAGAAAGAGGATCTTCTAGACCAGGGATCAGCAACCCGCGGCTCTGGAACCGCATGTGGCTCTTTCGTCCCTCTGCTGTGGCTCCCTGTGGCTGGTCGGCACCACACTTGATAGGGCTTTTGGTTAGGACAAGTAGAGGAAAAAGGATGCCACGCTAAGAGGAGACTCTATGGTGGGGGAATCAGACTTCCGATCAGCAGAGGAAAAAGGATGCCGCGCTAGGAGGAGACTATGATAAAGGAACCAGACTTCCTGTTGGCTTCAGAATTGAATGGGGGCTTCTGGTTAGGACCTTTGTGGCTCTTTGAGTGTTTAAGGTTGCCGACCCCTGGTCTAGACATTACTAAGCCAATGTTGAGGACTAAGAAGCACTGTGGTCCAGCTAGATTGGAGGGCCATATGTTGACCCTGTATATCTGAAATTGAAGGATGCCTTTTGCTAGTTTTCATCTTCTATGAAGTAGGAAATATGGCCACCATGAACTTCCATTAGAAACATTTTCTGCATTGCAAAGCACAAGAATGTTGACTATATGGAACACAGTTCAAGAGCCGATGGGATACAGAAGAACTCTTTATGTCCCTCTCTATGGAAGCCTGTTGGGAGCAAACATCTTGGCAGAAAAGCAAAGTCTTCCTGGCATTGCTTTCACCAGGGGCCCAGCTGGACAGCTGCTATGGATGATAGATGTCTGATTCTCCTGCTTCTTTCCTTGTTCCAGGATAAGCAAAAGGGGAAGCCTAGTTAGCACACTGGACATGTAATCAGATAAGTATTGGTCTTACGATCCTGCCAGCGGTGCAAAAACCCAAACAGAATTGACCACCCTGCTGGTTTGTAAGTCATACCTTGCATGCAAATGACTGGCAGAAGGCAAGACTTGTAACTCCAAAGTCAACACAAACTGAAGCCAAAGAAGTAGGTTTTGCTTCTACTGGCAGACCTGAAATGCAAATGTTATTTACACAACCTCATTCCCCCACTCCCAATCCTTCCCTCTGCCCACCTTTTTTCTCCCTTGCACTAGGTTGGTCTTGGTGTCAAGAGGAACTCAGGGTTCCATTGGAAATTGAGGTTCCTTCCATGATTAGCTCTTCAGACTGATCTTGGGCTGAAGATACTTTTTCTTCTTCCTACTTTGCTTTTTAGTAGAGACTAAGGTAGAACTAAATTCCTAAGGAGGCTCCTTAACCTGGTACTCTCCAAATTGTTATATCTTGGCAGTTAAAGCATACGAAGAACAGTTGCAGGAATTGGGTATGTCTATACCAGTGTTTCTCAACCTTGGTAGCTTGAAGATGGGTGGACGTCAACTCCCAGAATCCCCCAGCCAGCAGCGC
>JANHZT010002510.1:156146-167823 GCA_032468215.1 Stegonotus admiraltiensis
TCCCTGGAGCCAGCCTCGTGTAACCTCCCGGGAGGCCAGCACCAACCAGGAGGGACACGGGTCCAATAAACATGTGGACCTTCTTGTCTTTATGTAGAATCTTATTGTGCCTGAATTCCCAGAATAAGTTCAATACCATTGATCTAAAGGATAAATTAAGGCTCAGTGTCACAAACAGGATTTTCAGATTCTGAACCTGCAATAATGAGTTAGCACTAATTAGATAGAGATTATCTCCCAGCTTTTAAATCCAGATTTATACTCTGTGCCTGGCAAAGTGTCTCCTTCCTTCCTAGGGTGGGCAGGCTGCGATAGAAGCTTTTCACAAGTTGTCATTTTAATTAGCCAAATGTCACAGCGCAGTCTTACTTCAGGCTATTGTGGGTAGGTAAAATGGACCCTATTTGAAACAGCAAGCAGTGCATGGACTTTCAGAGTTGCTCAAGGGTGCTAAGTGTGAACACCCAACCTGAGGTACAACTACAAGTGGTCCTTGTCTTATGACCACAACTGAACCCAAAATTTCTGTTGCTAAGTGAGACGTTTGTCAGGTGAATTTTGACCCATTTTTATGACCTTTCGTGAATCACTGCAGTTGTTAAGTTAGTAACACAGCTTTCCCTTTGACTTTGCTTGTCAGAGGTTCGCAAGAGGGGATCACGTGAGGGGATCATGCAAGAGGGGATTGCAAGAGGGGATCATGTGACCCTGGAACACTGCATAAACATGAGTCAGGATCTGAATTTTGATCACGTGACCATGGGAATGCTGCAACGGTCATAAGTATGAAAAATGGTTATTAAGTCACTTCCCTTCAGTGCCGTTGTAACTTTGAACAGTCACTAAATAAATTGCATAGTTTATTTAACAGTAACAGAGTTGGAAGGGGCCTTGGAGGTCATCTAGCCCAATCCCCTGCTCATGCAGGAGACCTGTGCTAGGGATTCGAACCGCCAAACTGCCAACCTTTCTGATCGACAAGCTCAGTGTCTTAGCCACTGAGTCACCTAGTCAGGACTGACCTGAATAGGACTACCTGAATAGCTTCCCTTATTAAGAGGACAATTCTGGATACGCTGAAGTATCAGGCTGTGTATTAATTTGTAAATTTGTGTAAGTTTAGGAACCATTTCACCCAAACAATCTTTAAATTTAATTTAAATCTACAATAGTGGCCATGAAATGCTCTTTCTTTTCCCAAGCACTTCTGTATCCTGCAAAGTCTGAATCTCATCCTGACCTTCAGCTATTTTGCCTTCTGAGTTCTGAACAGTTTTCAGAACCGGGAGAGGAGAGAAACGAGATTAAATATTTTATATTTATTGCAGTGCGGTGTTTGCTGCCGTCTCAGAAGTGCCCTTAGGACAATGAAACACAGAGAGTTTGATATTCCAAGGAAAGGAAATAATAGCAATATTAGGAATGAACAGGATGCATCATTACAGCTCCTACCCGTGAAGTAGCCGGCTGGGCTGAAGTATTGACAGGAGAGAAGAATTGAAAGGAAAATTCCTACACATAAGACTGTAGAAGATTTATGGAAGCTTCTGAAAAGAAAGCAGACGTCCTTCCAAATTTGTGCTTTGTTTCTCTATTCTTTCCCTGCACCTACCTGTGAGAGATTGGGAACCAGTGTTTATAAAGGCAGAATTATGTGGGATTTATTTTTAAAAATGCCTATCCCGCATCTTTACTAAAAGCAATTCCAAGTTTCATTCAGTTCTTAACTGTCTCCCTCCTACCCTAGTGTTTTTCTTCTTTTATCTGGAAAATCAATTATGTAGGTAAATTTAAAATTCAGCAAAAAATAAAATAAAATGAGGAGTGTGGTAGCACCTTTTTTTGACTAACGTAACTTATTAAAATGCATAAGCTTTTGCGAGCTGCAGCTGACTTTATGATGTTGATTTTAATAACTTTTGTGATTTTAATAGAGAATGCTACCAGAGTTCTCCTGACTTTTTGTCACCATAGAATAACACACTTCCCTTTCTACAATATCTACAAGGGGTTTAGGACAAGTTGCCTTGGCTGACTTGCCCTGGCCGACTTACCCCTCCCATCTCACTATGGCTGACTGGCCACGGCTGACTTGCCATAGCCAACTCACCTCAAGACAATCACCATGAGAATTCAAGAGAGGGACATGTCAATTACTGGGACTCCGTGATCTGGCTCTCCCCAGCCTTGAGAACTTCTAATTTCAGAAGGTTCAAACCAGAGGTGGGTTTCAGCAGGTTCTGACCAGTTCTGGAGAACCAGTAGGGGAAATTTTGAGTAGTTCAGAGAACTGGTAAATACCACCTCTGGCTGGCCCCGCCCCCATCTATTCCCTGCCTCCCAAGTCCCAGCTGATCGGGAAGAAATGGGGATTCTGCAGTATCCTTCCCCTGGATTGGGGAGGGAATGGAGATTTTACAGTATCCTTTCCCTGCCATGCCCACCAAGCCATGCCCACCAAGCCATGTCACTCCCACCAAGCCACACCCACAGAACCAGTAGTAAAATATTTTGAAACCCACCACTGGTTCAAACCTAAAGCAAGACAATGGCTGCTGCAAATCACTTGTCCCTTTCTCTCGAGGTATCCAGCCTTGAATTGTCCTGCAGCAAGTTGCTCCAGGGCGAGTGAGCTGAGGCACATTGGTGGGGGCAGTTGGCCATGGTAAGACGGCTAGCATGACTTGGCCAGGGTGAGTCAGTTGAGGTGAGTTGTCCCATTCTGATCTACAGCAAGAAGCTTAAAATTCAGCAATGGATCAGTGAAGGAGGCAAAGTACACATGTCAAGGTTCCGAGTTACGAACTCAACCAAGCAAGCACTGTTGAGATGATCCAATCTCTTAATGCAAAACTTCATTGAGTACATCATTTTGGCACAGAATGAAAGCAAAACCAGCACTGGGTAATTCCTGGGTAATTCCTGGGCAATTGAATATACTTAAAGTATAGAATCCTTCCCCCCCTTCCCCCATTAGTACAGGTCACATTGTCCAATTAGGTGTCCAGGCATTGTTATGGGAAAGCCTCACAACTCTGGTGGACACCTGTTGAAATGTCCTTGGTTCCCATGAGACAGTTTCTTGTTATCATCTGGAATACACATTCCAATCTCTCCCTCCCTTTCCCCTGGGTCTGTTGGCAAGCTGCGAAGCAGTAAAATTGAAAGAAGCCTGAATACACTTCGAAGCAACACCAACTATTTAACCCAAGTCTTTTCAGATTCTTGCCATATTTAAAACTTCACTATTTCATCCTAAATTACGATCATTTGTTGACCATTCTCTGGAAGATGTATGTTTGTACATATGCATATTCCACTACAGTCTTATATTCCACTACGACCAGAATTATGGATAGAAAAAAAATATTTGCATCTCAAGGTTGAAGGTTTTTTAAGCTTGGTGGCTGTCTTGCAGGTTACTGCTGGATAGGCAAGTGGAGCAGAGATGGTATTCAACAGGTTCTGACCAGTTCTGGAGAACCGGAAGCGGAAATTTTGAGTAGTTCCGAGAACTGGTAAATACCACCTCTGACTGGCCCCACCCCCATCTCTTCTCTGCCTCCTGAGTCCCAGCTGATCAGGAAGGAATGGGTATTTTGCAGTAACCTTTCCCTGGAATGGGGTGGGAATGGAGATTTTACAGTATTCTTCCCCTGCCATGCCCACCAAGCCACGCCCACCAAGCCACGCCCACAGAACCGGTAGTAAAAAAAATTGAATCCCACCACTGAAGTGGAGGCTATATCCAGGAGGGCCTTTGCCAGCTTTTCCTGGTTTGCTTAATATGGCTGTCCTGGAGGAGGACAATCTGGCTACAGAGATCTTCATGTCCATCTCACCAAATGGTAAGACTTCTGCAATGTGTTCTATCTGGGGCTGTCTTTGAAGACCACCCAGAAATTGCACTGATCTAAAACTCAGTGGATTACTACTGGACTAGTTCACTTGCTATCATCATGTTACACCTATCTTACGCTGGCTACCAATAACTTTCCTGATGCAATTGAAAATACTAGTGTTGGGAACATGGCTTAGAACGTGTGAAGGTATCTTTAAGACCTACTCTGCTTTGAGTTTACTTGTCTGAGAATATGTTCCGGGAAGATGCTCCTGATGGCATAAACATCCATGGAGTAAGGAAGGTTTCAAAAAATAAAGATGTGGCAATGCTTTTCTCCTTTTTAAACATGCATCAAGTCATAGTAAAAAAAAGGGGGGGGTGTCAGAGCTTCAGTTGAGTGGCTGAAGACACCAACCAGCTGATAGTCTAGGACAGGGGTGTCAAACTTGATTTCATTGAGGTTGAAATCAAAGGGGGGGGGCAGTGTGGGCATGGCCAGGATGGGCGTGGCCAGCTCAACATCATTGGTGTTGTTGGCACCTGTGGTGGCCATGTGCTAAGACAGGACTTCCCTCAGACCCTCCCTCACTCTCATTATTATCTCCTCCCTCCCTCCCTTCTTCAGTCTTCCTTTTTCCTTCCCTCTTCATTCTCCTTTCTTCTTACTTCCTCTCTTTCTTTATTTTTCCTTCCTTGCTCTCTTCCCATCTTCCCATCTTTTCTTTGTCTCTCCTCTTTCCCTTTCTCCTTTCCTGTCCCTTCTTCCATGCTCAAATGCAAAAGGGGAAACGTTTCTCCTTTTGTTTTGTTTTTAGTTTGTTTTGCTAGCCCTCTGTAAGTGAAAATGGAGCTCGGGAGGGCTGCGCACAGCCCCCGGGCCCCATTTTCGGCTGTGCTGGCCTCCTACAGCCCTCTGCTGGTGAAAACGGAGCTCAGGGAGGCACATGCGGCCCTCCCGGGCTCTGTTTTCAGCCACGGCAACCTCCTGCAACCCTCTGCTGCCAAAAACGGAGCTGGGGGGGGAGCACGTACGGCCCTCCCGGGCCCTGTTTTCAGCCACAACAGCCTCCTGCAGCCTTCTGCCAGTGAAAATGGAGCTCGTGGGGCTAGGCAAGCTCAATTTTCACTGGCAGAGGCACTGTGGGCAGGTCCTCTGCTGTTTCCAAAGTGGCCTCGTGGGTGAGATCTAAATACCCCGTGGGCCAGATCCAGCCCACGGGCCTTGAGTTTGACACCCCTGGTTTAGGAGATGAGGGGAGATCAGATCTGAAATGCTGTTTCTCCATCGTAGGAAAAATCCTTTAGAAAAAGATTCCCCATCCTCCACTCTAAATAGAATTAAAAATAAAAAAGCTAGATTGGTTTCTTTCTTAGAATCAGCTTTCTGGAAGCTATTGAACTCTTTTTTCTTTTCTTTTTCCAGAGGGCCTTTGGGGGAATAATTTCAGGCTATTGGTTGATTGTTGTTCTGTTTTAAAACTTGTTATTATGAGATCATTATTTATTGATATTCTTATTGATGTCTTGTTTGTCATGGGACTTTTTCATGCTGGATATTTTATTACATTGTATGATGTGTTGTAAGCTGCAGTTAGGCAACACTGTATGGCCACATACAAAAATAAATGATAAAAACAATCTTTTTTGGTGGAAAAATGCATTATTTATCATCTATAGTTAACACGTATGTAAAATTCCTGATCAATCAAGCTTTCTACCACGATGGAAAAAACTAGACACAGTTTGTAACAGTTCTCAGAATTTCCTTTATGAAACATTTGGATCATGTAAGTAACCTGCTTTTGTGGATTTTTTTTTCAATCCAGTGTGGCTGTTGTTGCATGTTCAGATAATATCTTAATAAGCACCAGCAAAGTTGCTTTGATCTTTTCTACCTTTTAGCATTTAAACTTCATTCAGAGCCCACTGGTTTTTTTTTACAGGCAGTTTAAGCTGTTCCACGCAATCTGACAGTCCACCTAGAAAATTACTCAGAGTGATGATGTCCATTTACTTACCTGACTGAGTCCTCCTGGAGTTTCTTTCTACTCAATCCTCCCTCTCATTTGAATAACCTAAATAATTTTGTTTCTATCAGCAATTTTTTGCCAGCACTGTCTTTTCACCCTGGCAGGTTAATAAAGACACAATCACTGCTCTGAACAGTATTATTGTACTGTTCCTCCTCTGGAATGCAGAAGGGATAGATCAGTGATGGCTAACCTTTTTGCCATCGCCTACCAGGAAGGGAGGGGCAGGGGAGGTTTGGGTGTGTGCGTGCCCACACCCATAACTCTATGCACCCCATCCCAGGCATATGCGTGCGACCCCCCTCCACTCCTGGCACGTGATGGCCCAGTAGGCTTGTTTTTCTTTTTCACCTGGCTTCAGATCCTCTCTATGCATCTGGGGAGGGCAAAAACAGCCTTCCTCACCCCTTCAGTGTCCCTCCGGAGCTCGAAATGGCCCATTTTCCAACTTCCGGTTGAACAGGAAGTGACGTTGTTTGCTGTCCCCAGCCTCCAGAGACTCCCCAGATGCATAGAGAGGTTCTGGAGCCAGGTGAGAAAGAAAAATGGGCCTTCCCCCCCCCAGGCCCTCCGGAGGCAAGAAACAGCCTGTTTCCCTACTTCTGGTGAGCCCAGAAGGCCCAAAAATCAGCTGGCGTGCCAGGCGACATGGCTCCATGTGCCACCTGTGGCACACGTGCCATAGGTTCGCCATCATGGGGATAGGTATTGCAAGAAAAAACCACGAATAGCAACATTTTAAGTTGAGCAACATTTTAAGTAGATGCAACTTTGAGCAACGGGCACCCAGACTATTAGTCTCGCTTATTGCCTTTAAAATCGGCAACATTTATGATAATAAAAATGTTCTAATGCTAAGAATTGCCTTCTTCAGGAGATTTTAAATCGTTTAGTGCTTTAGAACACTCTGCTTAAGGGTGGCATTTAGAAACCTGTTTATAGCGCTGTTTTGTTACTTTTCAACCTTTCTTTCAGTGTGTTCCTTCCTTCCATTTTGCCAACTAGCCTTTCCAACATTTAGGTACCTGATGCACCTGTTCATTCAGCAATGGTCACCAATGGATGGGGTGATGAAAACCACAAGCTTGTAGAAGTTGATGGCAGAACACAGGGTAGTTCAGTGGAGAATATTTGTAGCTCCGATGTGGGTCCTTGGTGCTCTCTGAGCTTGGTTGTTTTCTTGCAGATGTTTCATTACCAAATTAGGCAACACCATCAGGACTGATAATGTTACCTAGTTCGGTAATAAAAAGTCTGCAAGAAAAACAAACTTGGACAGCAATAGCCATAGTGCTTAGACTTACTGTATATTCTGTCCCATAGAGCTATACAGCACTCTCTGGGAGGTTTACAATGTCAGCATATTGCCTCCAAAAAAATCTGGGTCCTCATTTTACCGACCTTGGGAGGATGGAAGGCCGAGTCAATCTTGAGCCCGCCAGGATTGAACTCCAGGCTGTGGGCAGAGTTTGCCTGCAATATTGCAATCTAACCACTGTGCTCACCAAGGATCCTTCATCAGTGGAGAAAATATCCATTTATAGTCTGCACATCTCAGTGTCACCTACAAATGTCTCGTATGAAAACATCCTTCAAGTCATTTGATTGGTGACCGATAACATCTTTCAGTGGTTCTAATTGCTTAATCGCCCCTTTTTATATGACCCTGAATGCTTTGGATACTTCTCCCTCTAATAAATCCATTTCTGCCCACTATGGGAACAAAACTCTCATTTAGCTGGTTCTTTATTTCAGTGTCTTTATTTCCCTTTATTCCCTTTATTCCCCTTGTTCCCCTGGATAGAAGACACGTTCAGCGTTCTCTGACCTGAATTCCTGCTCCTTACATTTTCTGAAAGGTGCTTCATTATTTATCTGAGCCGGGTGCGTGATCTTTATTCTCTTCCTTTATTTCCTTTTGTGCGTATTTCCCCTTTTCTTTTTTAAAACCCATTCTGCTAAATGTTCCCATTTTCCTTTGGAGGATAAAGTTTGATGTTTTTTATGGCTTCTGTATTTTTAGCCTTGATTACTTTATATATATATATATGCCCAATTTTGCAGCTATTCATTTCATAGGATGGCCTTCCTTCAATTATTTTAAAGCTTTAACTTTCTTTTCCCTGCGCTATTTCCTCAAATATTATGATAAAAGTTAGCTTAATATCCCAGTCTGGCCAGGTAAGAATTATGTCTGACTTACAGATATGTCAGGGACTGGATGAGTTGAAATCAAATATATTTGATTCGGTGCTAGGTCAAGAAACTCTCCTGTAAAGCATGTACCTTGATCCAAAGTTCTCCAGTTAAATAAATGGGACTTGTCTGTGTGGAGGTGCGTTTCTATATTGCCCATTGCTATAAACGACCTGATCAGAGTTAGTCCAGCCTATAAAGGAGAATATTTATAGCTCAGGGTTGAAACGAGGCTCCTTGGTGCTCTCTAAGCTTGCTTGTTTTCTTGCAGATGTTTCATTACCCAAACTAGGTAATATCATCCGTGCTTTTGACCCAACCAATTAGGCAAGCAGAATGGAATGGATTCAGAGCCAACCAGGACATTCCTTGTGAGGAAATGCAGCCCATTATTTCATATCCTAATTTTTCAGTAACAGAATATGTATATGTATATGTATATGTATATGAACCATGTTTCCCTGAAAATAAGGCCCTGTCTTTTATTTTTTTGAACCCTGAAATAAGCACCTGGCCTTATTGCCATGCACTCAAAAGCCCGATTGGGCTTATTATCAGGGGATGTCTTATTGTGAGGGAAATAGGGAATATGAATATGCATATGCATACTGATACGCATGCATCTACTTACCTTTACTACCAGTTTGCAATGGGACCGCGCACACGTACGCTCTTCTGCGCATGTGCAGAAGCATTTTGATGACGTCAGGGTCAGTGGGTGGAGCCTCCCGCCAGTTTTACTACCGGTTCTATAGAATCGGTGCGAACCAAGGGCAACCAACCACTGGCATGCGCATATGTATATGTACATGTATATGCAGGAGGGAGTTTCAGAAATGCTTACCACCGGTTCACTGCAAGTGTGCATGCTCGCATGCTCGCTTTGCTCTCTCACGTGCCTTCTGCGCATGCTAAACTTCCATTACTTCTTGTCCTGCCCTCAGATGTTTTAGACAATAGGTCAACCCCTTCTTCTCTGTGACAGCCCCTGTGGCAGCCGCAAGCATGAGATTGAAGCCCCACCCTCATTTACATGTAAAAAAGGGGGAAGGGCTGTGATCACATGCTCTCGGCCATCTTCTTCACTTTTTTGTCTCCCTTCACATGGGGAACATGCACAGGGGTGAAATCCAAATTTTTTCCCTAAAGGTTCTGTGGGTGTGGGTTGGTGGGTGTGGCAGGGGAAGGATATTGCAAAGTCTCCATTCCCACCCCTCCTGTGGGAAGGATATTGCAAAATCTCCATTACCACCCCACTCTGGGGCCAGCCAGAGGTGGTATTTGCCGGTTCTCTGAACTACTCAAAATTTCCACTACCGGTTCTCCAGAACCTGTTAGAACCTGCTGGATTTCACCCCTGAACGTGCGGGAGTAATGCTTAATTGCGGTGCCTAATTGCACCAATGCTTAATGAGTGGGGTGGAGCTGGGTTAAAGGTCACTTGGGTGGTAGAAGCTTTATAAGGTGGTGGGGAGCCCGGAGCACTAGCTCCAAGAAAAACTTCCTGTATTGACTTATGGATGTTAGTTCGTGTCGGAAAAGGATTCAAACCATCATTTGTGTGTGGCATTTTCTTTTTACACCGGATCCTGACAGAGGAAGGCAGAAATAGAAAATAGGCAGTTTCTGTCTCTCTTGCTTAATTCTTGCTTCCTTCATTTCTTCTTCCAAGGAAAAAAAATATAACAATGCGGATTGAAGAAGAAACACACGTCTATAAAAAGGGGTGGAATATGTCTCTATCATTAAAAAGTTACCAGAGACTGAAATGACAGCTGTCACGTTAACATATTAGTTTGTCCAGCCAATGTTCTCTTTCCTTAACACCCCCTTATACATTCATATGGAAGAATTCCATCTCCTTTTCCTTCTGTTCTTACTGAGTGTGATTTTTTTTAAAAATAGCAATGCTATTTCCATATAAGAAATGCAATTCATTGTCCCAACAATGCACGATGGAAGTTTCCAAGGTAAGAAGTCGTCTTCTTAGATGCCACCAAATCCTATAAGGCAGATGCTGAAAGATCATTTAGATCAGAGGTCTTCAAACTTGGCTGCTTTAATACTTGTGGGCTTCAACTCTCAGAATTCTCCAGCCAGCATAGCGGCTAAGTTTGAAGACCTCTGATTTAGATACTACAAGGAAATTGGACTGCTTAGTTACACTTTCACTGCTGAGAAGTACAGTTGATTCTTGGCTGGTTGTGAATTTGGGAGACAGGTCAGGGGTGAAATGCTCCCGGTTCAGACCGGATCACCCGATCCGGTAGCGATGGCGGTGGATGGTTCGGAGAACCGGTAGCAAAAATCCCTGTGCGCCGCCCTCCCCCCATGCCCAGCTGAGCCGCGCGATCATGAGAGGCTGTTTTTTTTTTTACTTTTAAAAGTGTTTTTTCTACAACCTCTTCGGCCAAAAAAAAGGGGCGAACCAAAGTAAAAAAAAAAAAGCCTCTGATGATCGTGTGGCTCAGCTGGGATCGTCAGAGGCTTTTCAAAACATTTTTTTCTGCAATCTCTTCAGTCAAAGAGGTTGTAGGAAAAAAATGTCTTTAAAAGCCTCTGGCGATCCCAGCTGACTTCCCTGATCGTCAGAGGCTTCTAAAAGCATTTTTTTCTGCAATCTCTTCACTGGAAGAGGTTGTAGGAAAAAAAATGCCTTTAAAAGCCTCTGGCGATCCCAGCTGACTGATTGTCAGAGGCTTCTAAAAGCATTTTTTTCTGCAACCTCTTAAGGTTGTAGAAAAAATGCTTTTAAAAGTTAAAAAAAAAAAGTTGGCCATGCCCACCCAGTCACATTACCCCCACACACACACCAAGCCACACCCACAGAACCGGTAGTAACAAATTTTAGATTTCACCCCTGAGACAGGTGTTTATGAAAACTCTGCAGTGCAGTGCCCCATGAATATTTCTCTGGCCAAAAGTTAAGTCTCATTTAGACTTTGGATGAAAAATTGGCTCCTAAGTTGCAGCAAAGATTGATTCATTTAAATTGCACTTTCAAAGACCCTGGGGCAAATCCAGTGAGTTTCAGGGATCACTATTTTAGCAGGCAATTACTGTCAGCTTTCAATATGCAAAAACTTTAAACTTTTTCCCCCTCCTTTACACAAAGGCAGCCTAAAATAGAGTCTATAGGCAAAAAATATGTGCACATCCAAAGAATAAACTGGGTTCTGTTTTATTGCAAGACCTAATGCAAATTTATTAACAGATGTTCTTGTGGATTTCTGCACTGGGCAAAAGGTTGGATTACATGATCTTCAACTCTAACTATCTTCGATTTCATGAACAGCAACATTGCTTATCACTTACTGAATAACGAACTTAAAATACAAATGATTTATGTAAGTCATGGAGCAGAAGAACTGACTTGCTCAGTCAGACTGAAATCCACCCACATTTCTTTTTCTTCTGCCATGAGCAATCAAATTATTACTAAGAAACTACAGTCAAGTTGTAAGGTTGATAATCTTCTCTTCTCCTGTTCTTTCCTGCTGGATATTTCCTTGGCCATATATGGACTTGAAGCAGTGGTGGGATTCAAGTAATTTAACAACGGGTTCTCTGCCCTAATGATTTCTTCCAACAACCAGTTTGCCAAACT
>JANHZT010002510.1:314575-329319 GCA_032468215.1 Stegonotus admiraltiensis
ACCTGTCCGGGGTGGGGGTGGGGGTGGGGGATTGTTTTTCTCGTGTTTCAGTTAGGAGACTTTCTTCCCCTTCTGTGTTTTTTTTTTAATAAAAAGATTGACTCCTGCTTTGACGGAGGTAGAGCAGTTCAAAGGAGGGCTAAGACTCCTTTGACTTAGCTTTTGGTTTGGGGCTGCTGCGGCTGCTCGGGAAATGTGACATATTCGGGCTTGGCTTAGTAACCTATAAAACTGAGCCTTGAAGCCCAGTTTCTTAAGGATTGGATTTGTGTGGAGAGAGAGACTGTCAGAGAAAGCCTCAGGGTGTCCTGGAGTCATGTCAGGTTGGTATCTTGTGTCACGTTGCGTTTTGGAAAAAGTTGAGCCCCGCTCCGTGATTTTGTAGACATGAAAGTGTTAGGGATAAAATAGACTTGAAAAGGACAAAATTTTACAGGGTGTTTAATGGCTGAGGAAGTATAACATGAAAGGTACCAACCGCTGCAGTGGAGACAGGTGTTTAACAAGACAGTTATGGCCCTAGAGAAAGCCCTCTTTATTGTCATTGCCAAATAAAAACATGCATGCTTTGGTTTAGAGAACAGGATGATTTCCCCAAATTATTAAGAGACTTTTAATAAGCAAATATGATGCAGTGATTAATGTGGTGGGTTTGCACTGAGGAAACCAAGGTTCAGCTCCATCCATAGCCTCTAGTAGTTTCTGTTTGGTTGCATTTCCGGGCAAGGTTACTGCTTTTAGAGGTGAAAAAAGAGGAGGGAGTCCTGTTTACTGGCTTGAGTTTCTGGAGGGAAGGCAAGTTAGAAATAAGTGAAGTGAGATACTCTTACATATAACCTGTTTGCTTAAGCCTTTGCAGTCATCTGGCTTTGTAGGAACACCGTTACAGAGGTAGATCTTTAGCAACAATAAAATAGAATAGAATTCTTTATTGGCCAAGTGTGATTGGACACACAAGGAATTTGTCTTGGTGTATACTCTCTCGGTGTACATAAAAGAAAAGATACATTCGTCAAGAATCATAAGGTATAACACTTAATGATAGTCATAGGGAAACAGTCAATATAAATCTTAAGGATACCAGCAACAAGATTAGAGTTATACGGTCATAAGTGTGAGGAGATGCTGTATGCAGTAGTCTATATCCATTATAGCTTCCAGATTATTTCTAAGGGTATCTCAAATGCATAAATTGCAGCAGATAAACTGGCTAGGAATCTGCTTTGATGTCTACACTGTTCGAAGTTGGTGCTAGTACCAACTTTGATTATGTCTTCAAGGAAGAAGAAGGGTTCAGGAACACCCCCAAACTAGAGAAGTGAACCCCACTTTTACAATGTAGGAGGAAAAGTAATTGATAACTTCATTGACAAACCTCTTCCTCTAAAGGTAGAAAATAATGAAATATAATTATAAACACCAGTTAGGCTGACTCTTATGATACATGGTACATTATCTGTGGACTTCTGAGCCCAGTATGGCACATAGTTTTCCAAAGAAAATTAATTTGGTCAGCCTTCATGAACTCCTTTAAACCACCTCTTGGGTTTCAGCATGTATTAACTGTGGAGAGAATAATTAGAAATTCAGGCTTCTGTTTGAATGTATGTAGGCAGGCTCACCTTTCTTTTCTGTGTATGTATTCTACCTTATGTAGAAGAATACAAGCAGAATAAATAATTAGAATCATTCTTTTAAGAAACAATTTCTTTGCCCAGTGAAATACAGTGCTCTATTTGCTTTAGTTCTGCCAACAAATTCAGAAATTCTCCAGGGATTTAAACTTTGAATAGGTAGTTCTCAATTTACAACAGTTCATTTAGTGACTGTTCAAAGTTATATCATTGAAAAATGTGGCATGCCCATTTTTCATACTTACGACCATTGCAGCATCCCCATGGTCACAGGATCAAAATTCAGATACTTGGCAACTGACATATTTATGATGGTTGCAGTGTCCAGGTGATCACCCTTGGCAACCTTCTGACAAGCAAAGTCAATGGGGAAGCCTTTTTCACTTACCAACCGTGTTACTAATTTGTCATCTGCAGTGGTTCCCTTAACAACTGTGGCAAGAAAAGTTGTAAAATGGGGCAAAACTCACTTAACAAATGTTTCACTTAGTAACAGAAATTTGGGGCTCAGCTGTCATAAGTTGACTAACTGTATTGCCTCTCCTTATTCCATAACAGATAAGCAGATGTGAGTGACATCTATCTCTCTCTCTCCCCCCCCCCTCATTCTCTTTTAATGATTTCATCTGTTGGTTTCAGATAGAATGATCAGGAGATCAATTTGCAATTTTCCAATATTCTTTGGAAGATGCCTGCAAATAGGAGAAGACCACAGTGCTGTATCAAATGTTTAGGAATATTTACTACAAGAAAAAAATGTTTTAAAGGTTTATCACTGGACTGTTACCATTTAAACTATTAGGAAGAAAATGGATTAGAATTTCCTAGTGCTTTGCAAATTTTTCAAAATAGTCTCTGAGGTCTGAAAAACTTTCTAGAACAGCTAATGCTCCTTAATAGCTAATAATCCTTACATGATTTGAAGGAGCTCTGTTAAGTATAGATATTTGCAGATGCAGTGGAGGTAGTAATGTAAGTTCTCTGCTGCCTTCACTGCTTGTGCAGAGAGTGTGATTATCTACTGTAACATGCTCACAGCCTGCTTTGCTGATAGTTTTATAGGCATCATCTGATCTGATTCACTACTTAAAGATCTTAGGAAAGCCAGGAGAGAGACCACTTAGAAATGAATGTTTTGCTGATCTTTTCATGCTTCACAATTCTAAAATCACCTAGCTTAACTGTTGAAAATTCTCAGTACAGAACTCATCAAATTCTGTTAAGTTTCCAACACTATGCTACTTTATTACTGTGAAATCACTTTCACCAGTAAATTGTCTCATATCCAGAATACCTGTTTCATCCCCTGAGCAGACAAGCATATTTCTGCTGTTAGTCAGACAGTTTCTAATTGAAATAGCCTCATGACCCAAAACCTAAGCATAAATTATTAAAATCATCCAGAACAATTGTATTTAAATCTTATTCTGAGGGTAGACAAGGCAATTGTCTGTTCTATTGTCCTAATGAAGTAATGCTAATTTAGTATTTTAAGAAATACAAATATTGTCAATAGGGCTATACAGAATCTAACAAATTTGAGTCAGTTCTGTGCTCAACCTATTTTAACCATTTTGGAAATATTTTGAGCTTAAAACAGTTATATTTAAAACAGTTTCAGAATGATCAAAGACCTATCCTGATCACAAAACAACGATTCTGAGATGCTTTATATACTATTACTGGACACATTTGAGCCTACTTGGTGCTGTAAGAGACAAGAGCAATGCCCATAAGAGCTGCCTTCAGCTCCCATGGAAACGGAATAATTATCATAAATGTTAATACTGTTAATACTGTTTTGATTTGTTAATATTAACAAGGTAGAAATAATACATAGAATCCAATGAGAAGGTGATTATTTATGGAAGATTGGTGAGGAAGAAAGTGGGATTAAAAAAGATAATTGGATAAGGTCCAAGAGGAAAGAAACCCTAAAACAATTTGGTGGTGTAATACTTCAGAGGGAATGGGGAAAGAGTGGTTGTAGCATTGGCCATGTTGGATGAATGGAATCAGTCACTGAAGGCCCAAACTGAGTGGCAACGTGGTTCCATTTCACTCTCATATTTGGTAAGAAATATAGTGTGAAGTTGAACGGAAGTCGCAGTAAAGAGATTGCCAGTTTCATGTCTTAGAAGCCAGAATGGGGGAGGGAGAATTTCTGGAGAGGTGCAGCAAAGTAGAAAGTGCAATGATGTAAATTGAATATACCAGGTAACCCTAACACAGGTGGGGCACATGTTGCAAGTATACTTTAGATCTGGTTTTTGCCTTGAAGCAGGTGAGAGACAGTTTGTCCCTAGGTTTGGCAGGGACGTTTTAATTAGTCTTCTCTCTTCCTTGTGAGGATGAAATTGATCTGCCAACAATCTTTCCAGGAAAGATGCACCAATTAACTGATGGGTCCTCTGGTGCTCAGAGAGTTTCTCAGAGATTTGGAAGACAGTTCCATCAGATTCCTAGTCTACCTTTGAAATATAGAGGAACATATATACCAGATAGGATTGATTTCAATCCCAAGTGGATTCTTTATGTATTGAAAGATGAAGCAGGAAGAAGAGATAGCAATGCTGGCAGAAGATGAGTTAGAAGATGATAGGACATGGCTATAAACTTAGATTCAGTTAGGAGATGTGGACATTCTGAATACGGTATTTGAAGATAGAGGATAGGTGCGGAGAAACAAGCATAGAAACAAGGTGAAGTGGCTGTTCTTTGACAAACAAAACCAATCTTGTTTCTCAATAGGATTATGTTTCTTTGCAAAGAACAGATCTGCAATCTAGGATATCTCTGGACTTATGGCTTTTTCTAGAAGAGCAGGTAGAAAACATAGGAAGGGACACACTGATGATAGTCACACTTGTTATCTATCAATTGGATAATTATAGTTTATGTTACATATAGCTGGCCTTGAAGGCCGCTTGGAATCTTCAGCTTAAGCTTAATGAAGCTGCTGTTCTGCTTATGAGTTGGACCTGTTAGTCACATGCATCTCTTTCTAAATTCAAAATAGAACATCTTCTAAAAGTACATCTTCTAAATTCAAAATAGAACATCTTCTAAAAGTATCCAGGTTAGTATGCTCATGTGGAGTGGGCACATTATTTTTAGTGATTTCCTTTGTATGATCAGAGTGGCTCTCTTAATATATTCTAAGGACTTTGAGGGATAAAAGGGGTCCTGAAGCCTTTGTGTTGTCTTTGGATCCAGACTTGGTGGCTTCTATCCCTCTGGTCAGTGGCTGGCAGCCTAGTTGAGAAGGACATGGCTAAGTGTGGATGAGTATATGTGTGTATGAATGGGAGAGAAAGAGCAAATAAATACGTTGTAACCAGTAAAGGTTTGCTGTTATTTTAAATTCATTGGGTCTCCATATGTTCTAAAGAATAGGTTGTACCTCAGTGTTCAGTTGAAAATGATTTGAGTGTGGCTGTTTGCCAGGGCTGTGAATGAGTGACCATAAGCCAAACCTGAGCATGCATTTAATACTTACCTATATTATGTATGAAATATTTTACTGGAATTACTGTGCATCTCTGACATTATGTTTAACGTTCTTTTTTTTTTACAGGTCCTGCATAGAGTGTTGGCACAATGTTTTATGCTCACTTTGTCCTGAGCAAAAGAGGGCCGCTAGCTAAAATATGGCTGGCGGCCCATTGGGACAAAAAGCTAACCAAAGCCCATGTGTTCGAATGCAATTTGGAAAGTAGCGTAGAGAGCATCATCTCACCTAAGGTATTATTTTTATGATTACATTTTGTGGTATATGAGAAATTGGTATAAAAGCACACATTCATCCAAATGGGACATTGTTGAACTATTTTATTAGTATTATCAATATATAAATCTAGGGTTTAGTTTGGAATTGTAATCAAATGGCTATATCTGAGTGTTTCGACTAAGATTTGAATGAGAGAACTTATTCCTGTTCATCTCCTTCCTACATTGAGAAATTACATTGCACCTACAATGAGTACCATTTAGTTACCATGGTTAGTTATTGCTTTGTTTTCCCATGCAGATTTAACAAACATACTTAAAGCAAGACACTGGGACTTGTTTTACTTTTAATTTTTTATTATTGCTTTTTTTTAAAGTTTGTTTTATATTTAGGACTCTGAGAATAAAGCTTCATAGTGTTATCATATATGGTGTTAACAATTTGCACTAAATAAAGCATTATCTAGTATAGTAGAAACTGACTTCTTTAATAGTTATAAATTGTCTCATTATTTTCTGAAGTCTTCAGTAAAGGATTGGGCTGAATATATAACATTTGTACTTTTATAGACTATGCTAAAATTAATAAGCAAGAAAAAGAGACCACCCACCTTCCCCCCCCCCATAAAGTTTTCTTAACTTTTTCTTTGATGCAGTTATTTTTCTGTGAAGCAGATTACCAGTATTGATTTATTTGCATGGGTTAAAAGTTTCTGAAAAAGCCAGTAAATTTGCATAATTATTATATAAAAATGCTTGCCAAAGATCACCAACAACATGGTCAATGCAGTCTCTGTGCTATGGCCAGGGTTGAATCTTGACTGAAAGAGGTCCACTTCTTTCCATGTTCCTTCAGAGCAGTTAACCAACTACCTTCTCAATAACATATCTCTGCTCTATCAGGAAGGGTATGCTCTGGATATTTCTATCAAACAATGCCATTTTTGTGGGTTTTTGTTATTGTTTTGAAAAGCTCTGAAAACCTGGCTGTTTCCCCAGACATTTGGGGCAGGGGGTTAAGTGAGCTCTGCTTGTAATGTGAGAATTATTGTTCTAACCAGACTGGGTATATATCCTGGGGTATATACTGCTATGGTGGTTTTAATCTGTATGCTGCTGCCCAGAGTCAGTGGTATATTTAAACAATTTAAAGAGATAGGCAGCTCTTTAAAGATTTAAATAAATTTATGTTTAGAAAGCTGGTTTGCCATAGTGGTTAAGGTGCTGGCCTAGCAACCAAGAGACTTCGAGGTGTCCCTTGGACCTGAAAGCCTGATGGGTGACTGTGGGCCGGTCACTGTCTCCCAGGTGTGTTGTGGACAGAATAGGCAGGAATATTAGCAATACTGGCCTCTTTGAATTGTGTATGAAAAAGAAATATAAAATAATATTGATAGACAACTAAGATAATTCAAATGACCATAAATCAATTTATTTGTAAGTCATTTCATAGTTTCGATAGTACAATATGTTTGACATTGCAAAGTGCTTCTTATTTGATAAACTGAATGGCAATAAAAGAAATTATGTGTTTTAATTTAAAACTTTAAATAGGATGTGAGTGTTTAAGGAATTGGCTTTCTATTTGTTTCTTAATTACAATTAATTATAAATATTTTTTTAGGTGAAGATGGCACTTCGAACTTCAGGACATCTTTTATTGGGAGTTGTTAGAATCTATCACAGGAAAGCTAAATACCTCCTTGCAGATTGTAATGAGGCATTCATTAAGATTAAGATGGCTTTCCGTCCAGGTATTTGATGCATATTTGTTTTTATATAGCTGTTACTAGTTCATGAACAGTATTATTTTGTTTACTTTAGGAGTACAATCTTTAAATATAATAGAATATGTACCATGTGTTTTCCCCCTAGATTATTCTGACTGTTATAATGACTGTTGTAATATGACTGGACCTAACTGGGTCTTGACAATTATTTTGGAATAGTTGTGCTTATGTGGTTTCTTTGAATCCAGTTTGACATTGCCATGTAAAGTCAGGGTGTTCCATTTGTAATCTTTAAAATCAGTTTTATCGCCAACTATAGTCTATGTATAATGACTGAATCCTATTCTTTATTGAATAGTTTATTGTCTCTGAAAACATATGCTGCAGTTAATGTGATCTTAAGAGTGCCAAGATATTTTCTTTAAAAATGTCACCTTAAGAGCGTATAATTTTTTTTAGGTGTGGTTGATTTGCCTGAGGAAAATAGAGAAGCTGCTTACAACGCTATCACTTTGCCTGAAGAATTTCATGATTTTGATCAACCATTGCCAGATTTAGAGTAAGCACTCGTTTTCTGATTGTGAGATAATTATTGAGATATTTGTAGATTACCCATATCCCTATTGCTGTATTGGAGGAGAAAACAAATAGGGAAAGAATTTCCATTCTACTGGTTAGAAAAAAGGTTGTTTTTATTCTTTTGAAAGATATGCTGTAATAACAAGTGTGATATGAATAACATTTTGAGTTTTGTAATCTGTGGATTTTAAATATTAAGCAGTATTACTTTTTTTAATTAATTTACTAAAGTGACTTTATTTAACTGAAGAGTAATATCTGGTTGTCTTCTGGAATGGTTTCTAATTAAAAAACTTTATGTCTTTTGAAAGTGATATTGATGTGGCTCAACAATTTAGTTTGAACCAAAGCAGAGTGGAAGAAATTACAATGCGAGAAGAAGTGGGAAACATCAGCATTCTTCAGGAAAATGACTTTGGTAAAGCATACATGTTTTAAATAGGATTTATGCTTAGTTTCTTGTATTTTCACAAAATCAGTTAATATAGAAGTTACAATGTATAGGTAAGTCCTTGACTTACGATCAGTCATTTAGTGATTGGTCAGAGTTACACAGACGGGTATCTACAATCTGAATTTGGAGTTCCAATGTTGGGGTGGTGGTGGTGTTGCACAGTCACATGACCATATTTCAGGTGCTTGACAGGTGGGCCACATTTACAGCCATTTGCAGTGCCCCACTTCACGTGATCACATTTACTTCCAGTTTTCTACAAGACTGCAGTGGTTGCTTTACAGTCTTCACAGAAAAGTTGTAAAAGCTTTATGACCAGGCTCCATTATGCTTGTAATGCAAGGACTACCTTGGTATTTTAATAAATCATAAATAAGCATAGCTTTTTTTTCTCCTTGGTTTGAGGAATGCTTACAAAGTGCTGACGATCTTGAACAATTAAACTTCACAGTGAAAGTTCATTTAATGGCCCATTTCTGGGAGCGGCATTGGTTATTCCTGAATGTCCATTAAATACAAAAAAAAAAGACATTATAACAATTTATGACCTTTGAGTAATGACATCATTATGCATATGAGGCAAAACATGCCATTAGCATCAATATACTTCAGTTGTGTAATGGTGGTGATACACAAAAGTGTAAATCAATATGAATGTTGGGATTTGCATATTTATGCTTTATGTAAATAGTGTTAAACATATTTGTCATAAAGTTAAGATAAAATTGCCTTGCAAACTTTATGACAGACAGACAGACAATTTCACATGCTGGGGAATGCCCAAATAAAAATTTACTCCCCATCAGATTTGACGTCTGCTACATAGTGATCTATTAAGTTGAGTTTCAAGTGTTTACTCCAGTGGAAACTGCATACAGTAGTCATTTGATCTTTTTTTCTATTCACAATGTTTGTTTTTCTTTACAGTCAATGTAATTGTATGAAAGTAGTATATTTAAAGCATTCTCTATTTTTAATCTAAAATTTCCCAAAGAAAGAACATATAATAAAAAGCAGTGGCCAGGGTCTTGTTAATGTGTTTAATGATCCATCTCTTGTTTTTAAAACAATCTATAAATATAGTGCCTCACCAAGCGTGGACAATTTTCATTATTCTGCATCTGTTTTAAGGAGTTAATAGTCAATGAGCTTATTGCAGAACCTCTGCAGTAAAGTTTAATCAGAATCTAAAGTGATAAATTCACAATGTTACAACTTTGTATGTAAACAAAAACTTGCACATCTTCCAAATATGCATATACATTCTAATGGCAATACCAGTGTTCTCATAATTGTGCATTAGAAGTAGTTAGCTATTATTTCATAAGCACGGACTGGAGAAAAATTTCAGTGTTAAGGAATATGAATAATTTATTAACCTTGGGAATATATTTTATAATGCTACTACATTAGTGAAATAACTGGAATAAAGAATATTTATGAAACATAACAAAATGAACTGAAGAAGATAATATATTAAGTATTGAATGTTGCAATTCATAAAAAAAATTCTGTGTACTAATTACAAATTAGAGCAACATAACGTTGCAGTTAAAAATAATATATAACAGGCAATTGAAGATACCTGTCTCTTTTTTCCCCTTAATCATAAAGGAGACTTTGGCATGGATGATCGTGAAATGATGAGAGAAGGTAGTGCTTTTCCAGATGACATGCTGGTTAGCTCTAGTACCTCAAACCTTCTGCTGGAGCCAGAGCAGAGCACCAGTCATCTTAATGAGAAATCTAATCACTTGGAATATGAAGACCAATACAAGGATGATTTTGGAGAGGGAAATGATGGTGGAATCCTGGGTATGTAATTAATTTGTATCTGGCTATAAAACACCTCTTCCAAGGTCATGATTAATTTGAACCATTGTTAAGCAAAACAGATGTAGGTCAATGTTAGTCATTGACTACCTGTACAATAATGGAAATAATGAAAGGTAAAGAGTGTGGCAAACTCCACACTCTCTTGCTCTGATATTATCTAGTTGCGTAATGTCTACAGATAAGCTCAGAGAGCAGCAAGAACTTCATGGTTGTAGATAGTCTGTTGAAAAAGTTCTATCTTTTAATGCTGTTATAGCAAGGATAGTCTTACATTTTGATATAAGATTTGTACTTCTAACCTTAACTTCTTGATTTGTTATTTTAGTTGACAAACTTCTCAGCAACACTGAAGAAGGAATATTTGATGACCCACCTGCGCTTTCAGAAGTGGGAGTAATGTTGCCGGAGCAACCCCCCCATGATGATATGGATGATGATGATAATGCCTCAAGTGAATATTTAAATAGTTGTACTTCATTTTTGAAAATGTTCTGTCAACTATAGCATTTCATGGATGGAATGGCATGCTTGACAGACCTATATTTTCTATATCATTAATATTGTGCCAGTAATTGTTAAAGGACTATCTTATGGGCAACACATAATCAAGACTGAACAATTAAAAGTTGGTACTTTCCTAGGCAGGGATTAACTTCCCTCTTTTTCTCTCATCTTAATTGGTTTTCATGACCAATATTTCATCAGTGGAAAATGGTTTTTGCCAGTTGCTCACCTTTCCTTCGTCACCATCCTAGCCCCAGTTATAGTTCTTATTATCGCCTATCCCTTGCACATTGCGAGAGCATTTTAGTATGGTGAATGAGGTGGTATCAGAATAAGATGGTTAGTGTGTTTGTGAAGCAATCTAGAAATGGTTGGGAAATTTCATCCATTTTTCCTTATAATTTAAATCTCTGTAGAGATAGGACCAGCAGCCCATTATGAATCAAAGGAAGAAAATCTTGAAGCAATCATAAATACTTGCATAGATTAAAAAAGCCATTTTTAAAAGTCCCAAAGAAAAATGTACAAATTCAATTTGAATTATATACTATGGAATAATAAATGAGTGAGAAAAAAAATCAACCAGATTGTAAGGAATAACTTTAAAAAATGAGGATACAAGAGTGGTTGTATAGAAAAGTAAACCCTCTAATGCCTGGATTGGTTAGGTTCTGATTCATATTAACATGTTAGGATAAAAATGCCTATAGAGAGACTTGGAGAAAACAAATGTAATTGACTCTAGGTGTTTATTTATCAACTCCTAACCTTTACCAAAAGGGGAAAAAAACCATTGAAGCAAGCCAATGACAAATGAGCATACTCAGCTGGCACAGAATGAGGCAATAGCACTTAGATTTATATACAGCTTCACAGTGCCTTACAGCCCTCTCTAAGCAGTTTACAGCATCAGCATATTGCCCCCCAACTATCAGTCCTCATTTTATCGACTTCGGAAGGATGGGAGGCTGAGTCAGCCTTGAGCCTAGAGAGAGTCAAACTGTCAAATTGCAGGCAGCCGGCAGTCAGCAGCAGCAGTAGTAGCCTGCAGTACTGCATTCTAACCACTGTGCCACCATAGCTCCTGTTAGCCAGGAAGGACCCAGAGAGGGACTCTAACCCATGGAAGATAATTTTGGTGGCTCTGACTTGTATTTTATATTGTGGCTCCAAAATACTTTCAAAAACTTACTTCGTTCTCTAATTCACAGTGGGAGGACCAGATAGCCCAGACTCTGCAGATCCAGTGGAACCCTTGCCGACCATGACTGATCAGACGACACTGGTTCCAAATGAAGAAGAAGCATTTGCTTTAGAGCCCATTGATATCACTGGTAAATTTCAATTGTTTTTGTATCTAGTATGCCTACTATTGTCACTGCTATTGCCTTTTTTTTCACCATAGGAAAATCTTAAGCTTTTCTGATGGCATAATTTTCATAAAAGATCAGCCTTTGTGTTTTAAGTAGGTCCCCCTGCAAAAGTAAATCGCTATGTATATGTGCACACACACAACATTCTTGTTGCTTTATATATGAAATTATTTTATCACTTGGTAGTGATAGAGCTTTAAAGTTTTATGTTTTTAATTAGTAATTGCAATGAAGTAGTAAAGATGATATCTGCAGGCAAATGCCTCTTCTATCTGATGACAGGATAACTACAATTAATTAAAAGGTATTTGGCAAGATTCCAGGATATTGTCTCACACACACTGGCCAGCTTTCACCTTCCACATAAGGTCAGCATTGAATGAAAACATTGTAGCTTGATAGATCCCAGATCTTTTCTAACTATTGATAAATTTGGGAATAATAGAGCTAATCAGCATTGGTTGATCTCAGACAGTTATGCATAGTCAGATCTGGTAGTACTTGGAAGACCATGAAGAAATCACAGCATTACATCCTAGACCAGGAAGTTAAACAAAACATATTGGAAGAGAGGAATGGCAAACCATCCAATTTTCCTTCAGAGAAAACATATATAGATATGTACACAAAGTCACCTAGTCAAAAGAAGCTCTTGTTTTATTTTGTGTGTATGTGTGTCTGTGTCCCACCTTTATTACTTGTACAAATAACTCAAGGTGATGAACATATCTAACCTACCTTCCTCCTTTTTTCCCCCCATAACAAAAACCCTGTGAGGTAAGTTGGGCTGAAAGAGAGTGACTGGCCCAAGGTCACCCAGTTGGCTTTCATGG
This sequence comes from Stegonotus admiraltiensis, assembly GCA_032468215.1. Lineage (NCBI taxonomy): Eukaryota > Metazoa > Chordata > Lepidosauria > Squamata > Colubridae > Stegonotus > Stegonotus admiraltiensis. Next base: position 327,248 of record JANHZT010002510.1, read on the forward strand.
CCAAGACCATGAGATCATGGTCTCTTGCTTTCTAGCCCAGTGCCTTAACCACTAGACCAATTGCTATTTTAAAACTGCATCTGGAAATTGTTTAAAATAAAATGATTGCTTGTGAAGTATTAACACTTTTGATTACAGTCCTCTCTGGTCCATATTGTTCCAGTTAGATGCACATTTTATAATGTTCTTTACATCGTTATAATTTCCCACTTCAAGCTTGATTCTACTCTTGGGTGACTTGTAGGGATAGTCCATAAGCATCTACTCTCATTAACATTTTAAGCAGATTTGAAAGTGTTCCTTGTAAAATAAACTAAAATAATACTGTAATTTAATTATCAATATGCACATTGTTGTAATGTCCAGTGTCTAATACATTTTCCCCTAAATAGTTAAAGAAACCAAAGCAAAGAGGAAGAGAAAGCTGATTGTAGACAGTGTGAAAGAATTGGACAGCAAGACCATCAGAGCCCAACTAAGTGATTATTCTGACATTGTCACCACACTGGATTTGGCACCTCCTACTAAGAAATTAATGATGTGGAAAGAGACTGGAGGTGTTGAAAAACTTTTCTCTCTTCCTGCTCAACCTCTTTGGAATAACAGGCTGCTGAAGGTGAGTTGAACTAAATGTTGGAAAATTTATAATGAATAGTTATTGCAAATAATCTTAAACCATCCTTTACCAGTTTGGTCACCTAAGATATGTCAAAACAGCAACTCCTAGAACTCCCCCAAAAGTATAAGAAGGTTTGGACTGCATCAGTTTGGGACAGGCTGCCAGAAACTATTACATTTTCTAATAATAAATTGTGCAAATCGGGCATTGTCCTTCACATTTATAGAATGTGAAATCTCTTAGGACTCTTACCAGTTTACATGAAAGAGAGAGGAAAGCAATATATACAACAAAATATAAACAAAGGGATAGAAATGAAAAATCATAAATTAATGAAAACACAGAATAAAATTAATTAGGCTGAACTATACTCAAACTAGGTTGAAGGCTGAAATGCCCTCCTAAGTGCCAGTTGGGTGCTCCCTGGAAGGCCATACCAAAAGGCTTGTACAGCTAATAAAAAGCTATACCAAACCTCAGTGCCCCTCAGCTTCCTAAAGCGCGGCACCTCTAATCAATAGTAATTAACTTCATAGTTGGTGCATATGAGCCTATTATCTATTTTTGTATGTAGATGAACACAGACTGATGTTAGACTAACCTTGAACTGCCTGAACTAGATAACGAAGCAGTGTCAACTGAAAATATAATTTACTTTTTTTTAAATTTGAAGCTTTTTACTCGCTGTCTTACACCTCTTGTACCAGAAGATCTTAGAAAGAGGAGGAAAGGTGGGGAAGCTGATAATCTGGATGAGTTCCTTAAAGATTTTGAAAATCCAGAAGTACCTCGAGAAGACCAGCAACGCAATGTTATTGGTTTGTGCCTTTAATAACTTGGTTTTTGACTGTTCAGTAAATGCGTTTAAAAAGCTGTGCAGCTTAATGTTCAAAATGTGTACGTACTTCATGTGCATTGCTACCTTCTGGGTTAAAAGAAGAATGTGTTCTTTTGTAAAGATAGAAAGGACTGCCAGCATTGAGAAAAATAGTAACTTGTCTGTTTATTTTGCAATAGATGAACCCATTTTAGAAGAGCCGAGTCGCCTGCAGGAATCCATAATGGAAGGCAGTAGGACCAATTTAGATGAATCAGTCATGCCACCTCCTCCACCTCAGACAGGTGTAAAGCGAAAGGCTGTACAAGTGGAACCAGAACCTGTGCTCCCTGTGAGTAAAAGAATGTATTTGAAATACGGATACATTGCCAAACAATAAAGGATAATGTTTATCTCTGTAATAACTTCAAAGCAATATACCAAATGTCATAAGGAAATAACATAGGTCCATTTGGGAGTCATTTATCCAATTTCCAGTAGTGTAAATTGGCACAAGTAGATGACCTTTCAGCAATTTCACTGGTTTTTATTTATTATTTTTATTTATTTATTTGATTTCTATACCGCCATTCTCCCATAGGACTCAGGGCGGTGTACAATGAGAAGAAGGAAGCA
>JANHZT010002510.1:453677-464663 GCA_032468215.1 Stegonotus admiraltiensis
TGTTGGAGCATTCACAACTTCTGGAGGCAAGTTGTTCTACTGATTAATTGTTCTAACTGTCAGGAAATTTCTCCTTATTACTAGGTTGCTTCTCTCCTTGATTAGTTTCCACCCATTACTTCTTGTTCTACCCTCAGGTGCTTTGGAGAATAGCTTGACTCTCTTCTTTGTGGCAGCCCCTGAGATATTGGAACACTGCTATCATGTCACCCCAGTCCTTCTTTTTATCAAACTAGACATACCCAGTTCCTGCAATCATTCTTCATATGTTTTAGCCTCTAGTCCCCTAATCATCTTTGTGGCTCTTCTCTGCTCTCTTTCTAGAGTCTCGACATCTTTTTTACATTGTGGTGACCAAAATTGGATTCAATATTCCAAGTGTGGCCTTACCAGGCATTATAAAGTGATATTAACACTTCACATGATCTTGATTCTATCCCTCTGTTTATGCAGCCTAGAACTGTGTTGGTTTTTTTGGCACCTGCTGCACACTGCTGGCTCACATTTAAATGGTTGTCCACTAGGACTCCAACTAGATGGTTCAAAGTTCAGTGTGGTCTTTGGCCTTAACAAGTAGTGTCCTATGATTTAAATCTGATCTGACATTCAGATGTAGAGAAACATTTGAACAACAAAGATGATAAAGGGTCTGGAGGTTAACTCATATGTTGAGGGAGCTAAGTATGTCTAGCCTTTCAAAGAGAAGGATCAGGGGGGACATGATAACTGATTTCCAGTATTTGAGGGGTAGTCACACAGAAGAGGGAATTGACTTATTTTCTAAGGCCCCAGAGGGCAGGCCAAGAAGTCATGGGTGGAAACTTGTTAAAGAGAGATCCAAGCCAGAAGTAAGGAGAAATTTTCTGACAACAATTATTCAATGGAATAGCTTGTCTTCTGGAGTTGTAGATGCTCTGTCACCAGAGGTTTTCAAAAGTAGATTGGACAACTATTTGACTTGAATGGTATAAGGTCTTGTGCCTTGATCAGTAGACCTCCAAGGTTCCTTCCAGACCTATGATTTTATGACACTGCCGGAATAGCCAAGGCAGTCTTGCTTTCTCGCTGGCTGGGGTTGTTATTCTGCCCTGTTGGATGAGATCCTTGTTATCTTGACACCAAAGTCCTCTGTGTTGAAACTGTTTATGAGAGCAAACCTCATACTAGGAGCTGATTGCCAGACAGTAAGTAAATCACTGTAAAGGGAACGAGTCAAGTGCTGCCAACCTTTCCTCTTATTGTCATTGTTATGATGTAAGACATTCCACATGCCCAATATCGTATCCAAATTTGGGCACAAACGTCTTTGCCCAATAGTCTGCTCACAAGTCGAACCTTGGGCTAATGCAAGATTAAAAAGGTGTGTAGCAATTATACACAAACCATATATCTTATCCTCTGGAGACCATCAGAAATGCCAGATGAGATGTTTCATAAACATTTGGAGTGTAGGAAGGCCTATGGAAGAATAATCTCACTGGGAAAGTTAAAAAGAAAAGAGGTGGGAGGAGAGAAAGCAAGCATATACATATACCAGGACACAGACTTTATCATTGTTTATTCCATCGTGTCGTTCAAATGCTTATTATGAACTGCTATATTCCAAGAAATCAACCGTGGAAGACAGACAAGCTCTTTAGATAAAACCGAAAAGGCAAGTTTCTTAACCGAGGACCAGATGTATTTCTGGGTTTTGCCCTTGTACATATTTAGCCAGGCTCTTGAAGTGGCAAAGATTTGCATGTTTATTTTGCAATACTAATGAATATGTTTTTGATTTACATTTTAGAAAATGGAAACTTTTATCTTCTCTGAGCTTTGTAACGTTAATGATTTCCAGATGATCCCAGAGTGTCCTCTTTTAACCCTTCAACATTGAAAACATATCAGTTTTTTTTTTAAAAAGGCCCCAAGATCTGTAGTAGAAGCATTTTTCAGCCAAACCCAGGAGATATATGTGACTCTGTTTATTGTTTATTGCTGGAATGAAATGAAATGAAATGAAAAGTGGGGACTTTAAAACTATTCTATCAAGTGAAAACATATGTAAATGACAAATTATGTTTAGCTTGGTTTTGAGGGGAATTTTGGGGGATATCTCCACTCTACAGACAAATGTCTGTAAAACTGAATATGTATTAGAAGTGAAGAAACAAAAACTAAGAACTCTTGCCTTATGAATTTCACATAATCCCAGAGTTAGAGTGAACCTTTGCTAGATATCTTGTCTTACAATGTACAGTGACATACCCAGACCGCCTAAAAGAGTACATAATGGAATTGTTCAGTGATGAGCAGTTCAATAGTTACATTTCATAAGAATTTCTCGGAGGAACACATTGGCATTAAGCTTAAGACGTAGCAAAAGTAACATCTGGATTACATAGCTATTTACCATGTACCAAAGCTGGCTTACTTCAACATGATAACTTTTCAGATACATAGCATTAAAATCTCAAAAAGGCCTGTTTTATTTAATGCAGAAATCATATTTTTTCCAGCTCACTGTAAAACTGACACACAAACACATTTTGCTTCAAAGTTCATCAACAACAACAATAATAAATTTAAATTTAGATTTTCATGGATGGGCAGGAGAAAAGAGGGGAAATTCTGAAGGCTTGGGTATAGGTACATCAGAAATGAAACACAGGTGCAGAGCACTTGTGAGAGTTATCACAGTTTTTGTTTTCTCTTTTCCATTCTTTTTAAACAAATGTGTTTATTATTTCAGCATTTATGCCTAGTGTCCCAAATCAATGTGATTGCTTGCATCAGTTATTGGGATGGATGTGCTAAATAGTGATATAAACTCTCAGGAATGACATTGTCTCTTTAGGGACCTGGCCCATTGCTTTTTCAGATTATTTACTATTAACACTCATTGGAAGAACAAATTTAGAAATCCAAGCTAGATCGTTGCATATTGCAATATATAATCGTGAGCCTATTTTTTTGCTCATTCGAATTAATTTATAGGGAAACATCTCTTCTCCTTTGGGTTAAAAGGAACCTACACCCTTGCTTTCTTCTTCTTCTTCTTGCCTTTGATTAGCTTTGAAATGCTGTAGAGAAAAATAAGGAATAAAATATAACTCGTACAGGGGTGAAATGCTCCTGGTTCGGACTGGATTGCCCGATCCAGTAGCGATGGTGGCGGGTGGCATGGAGAACAGGTAGCAAAAAACCCTGCCCCCCTCCCCCCTCATGCCCAGCTGAGCTGCACAATCATCAGAGGCTTTTTTTTAATTTTTAAAAGCATTTTTTCTACAACCTTTTTGGCCTCCCCCAAAAATGCTTTTAAAAGTTTTTTAAAAAAGCCTCTGATGATCGCGCGGCTCAGCTGGGATCATCAGAGGCTTTTAAAAGCATTTTTTCTACAACCTCCTTGGCCGAAGAGGTTGTAGAAAAAATGGTTTTAAAAGTTTTTTTTAAAAAAAGTTGGCCATGCCCACCCAGTCACATTACCCCCCCACCAAGCCACGCCCACAGAACCCGTAGTAACAAATTTTACATTTCACCACTGAACCTGTACCATTTTTCAAAGCTGTCTCTCTCTACAGTTGATTCCTGTTTGATCAGGAGCCTATCAGCAGTGGAGAGAGAGAGAGAGAGAGAGAGAGGGAGGGAGGGAGAGAGAGAGAGAGGATTACTGAAGGAACAGAAGAACATCTTAAATAGAAGAGATAACAACAACTAAGAGGAGGAGGTGGCTCAGAAATTAGTCTAAAGCAGATTCCCTTCCAAGTTTTAATGAGTTAAGTGAAACGAGGTGGCAGACAGTGCAACTTGTAAGAAGCATGTGCTTTCCATTGGGAAATGTGAAAATCATTTAAAATCTCAGCCTATTGAGGTAATGTATAACCAAAATAAAAATGGGGTAAGGGTATATATAGCAGTGTTTTAACCTCATGGTTGTATTAATGTAAAAAGTTACAGGAAGAGCTGCCCTGGAAAGAGATTGGGTTCAAAATGTAAGGTTTAGATTGGTTTACCAGTCTCGGAGATTTTCTAAGTTGCAGCCATAAGCCTGTCTCCCATGCATAAACCAGCTGGAACTAAAACTGGCTTAAGAAATAACTTTCCAGATTCAAAACCCGTCCTTCTCCTTTGATTGCTATCCAGAACGTGTTTATCATGGTTCCTGATTGGTTGATTTCCTTGATGCTTTATCCCTCCAGAATCATTTTTTAAAAAGTTAAAAAAAATGCCGTATTGTTTAACTCTTTTTCTTGTCTTTTGGATTACAGAAATGGCAGAACTGTCAATTTCCCTTGGTTAAAAAGGAAGACGTCCCATGCTTTTATTGCAAACTTGTAAAAATATTTCACCGGTCACCATTGGATTGTTGATATTCCGAGGAAAAACATGGAGGATCTAGTTCAGGAATGGTTTGGAGGTATTTGGGCAAGAAAGCTGGTTTAATTTCTGCTCTGCTTTTAATGGAAGTTGGGCCTTTAGGATTGCCTAACCTGTAGATGTTGCCTAGGTCACAACAGTAGAGGAGAACTAGTGTAGAAAGTAAGGAAAAGGGCTTTGATGGAATTTTGCAGGAACTGTTTCCTAGGCAAGGGGAATGGAAACCTGTTTTGAAGCCTTAAGAATCAATACAGAAACAACACAGAATCTTAGGACTGGAAGCAGGGGTGCTATTCAGAAGGTTCTGACAGGTTCTGGAGAACCAGTAGCGGAAATTCTGAGTAGTTCAGAGAACTGTTCAGTGTAAATCCTAAAAGAATTAGAGAGTCCGAAAAGAAATTTTAAGGGAATAGAGGATCAATAATCTTCCACCATCTTCCCAAAATAAAAAATCTACCAAAGGCATTCAGTCATCAGGGAAGATGAACTGGGAGACGAATTCATAACTTCTACTTTGCTAGAGATGACTTCACAGATGCAATCTTGTCTGTGTAAGATTTGTTTCTTTTGTGAAAGAAGGGAAATACATGTTTTTAAAATGTTAAGTACTCAAAGTCTTGGAGTATTCCTGGACTGTAATTTTTTAGTACTTAGAGTTCTATTAAATGGAATGGATTTTCTCCTGCCCTCCTGCCCAAGGGACACTGGATAGTTATGAAAATGCATTATTGAGAGAAGCTGCTTTGCATATTATTGCACAGTGAATGTGGAATTGCTCTTAGGAGCCATTCTGTTATCCATCAGATTCTTAAAAGCCAACAAATGAACAGTAAGCTGTGATGTTAAATCTGTGAGCCATATAATGCAAAAATGGTCCTGGTGAATGAGTCCCACAATAACATCTGAAAACGTTACCACAAAGATCTGGTAGGCACTTTTTCTTCTATTTGTTCTTGCAAACTGTCAGCCTTCTTTTTTCTTCTTGTTTATTGCTGTGGTTCTCACTCAAAGATGAAAATGTTGACAGTTCCTCCAACTTCACTCCTGGTTTTCTGTTCTGGTGACCGAGAAACACCGTTCAAAGTTCATAGGAACTTCAATAGTTTTTATTTATGCAAACGGTTTTTAATTGTTTCAAAGACAAACACATAAAAAAACCCCTCATATTAAGCCACGTTGCACCAGGATCAGTTATTTCTAAGAACTATATCCCAGCCACAAAATTGTGTTATGAAAGAAATTGTATCTTCTGCAAAAGAAACTTCCCCAGCAGCAGAATTTGTGGCCTTATTAAGCATGTTCAGTGCTTTAGAGTAGATGCATTTTTGCTCTTTGCTTTTCTTTGGAGAAATATCTTACTGATGGTAATTGGAGTATAGCACTACCAGCATTTTGGAATTCAAGTTATATGAAAATTCTAAGTGTTTATTAGATTAAACTTACCTGTAAATGATGCTACCACTGATTTTTTTAAAAAAGCATTTTGTTTTTATTTGTTAATAATCTGTTCTAATAACCCATGGCAGTTATATGCATACAGATAATAATTTATGCTTTATAGATAACAGACCAATATTTAATGCATTTTTGAGCACAACATAATAAATGAATATAGCCAATCAAGTCAATAAATGTTTTTCAAAATGCAGGCAGCTCTATCTATTTTTAATTAAAAACTAAGATCCTGATGTAACACTATAAGCTATGAGTGGCTTTGATATAATTTTTATACCCAGTAGAGATATTTTATGGTGGTAAGGAATTTTTGAAGTGGATTGTAAATACCCTTTTGGGGGCGGGGGTAGTCCATCATAACTTTGAATGATTGCTAAACAACAGATAGTAAATTGAGGACTACCTGTAATAACTTCTTGTAAGTCTGAGTGTATACATCCTGCTCCTTCTAGGGAGGCAGGGAGAAGATAGGAAAAGAAACATAAGTTAAAATAAAAGTTAGGAGTAATTTAAGGCATAGGTTAAGGAGTGGGGTTTAGAAGTGGTGATAATACAGAGCTTTAAAATAGAAAATAGGACAGCACATGACTGCATTAGGTAAAAATGCTAAGGAGGACAAAAATAGAATGAAGCTTCGGAAAATAAGAAAAGTAATCTAGAAGAAAAGAGGCTAAAATCTTAATTTGACTTTCAACTCTTTAGGAACATTTTGATAATAGAACAACTTTGTTCCCTGGAGGTAAGTACTAAGTAAACCTATGCCAGAATACTTACCTGAGCTTTTATTTTGCATTTCTCTGAGTAATAGGTTTGAGCATATTTATTTTTTGGAGAGGATGACCAGTATTACTGTTAGTTTTGTTATACCTCTTTCTGAAGCCTTCTTGGCTTCCCACATTAGTCAAACTGAGAACGCTACTACCACTATGGGAGAAATTTATCTTTGGATTTAAATGAAGGGTAATAAGTTCCGAAGAGATGATTTAACAATTTGAGCGTGGACATTCATATCTGCTTCTCCCCCCACCCCACTTAAGAACAAAATTCTCATGATTCTCTAAGTACTCGTGAGACTTTTGTTGAAACATTTTCATCCTACTCAACAAATTTTGGCATTAAATTCTGTTTCAGCAAGTTAGAATTAGAACTGGCATAAAAATAGGTTGGAAAATTAAAAAAACAACATGGATAACAAAACCCATGTGGAAATGATCTGCCTGAAGAGAGGATTCAGAGGTTTTTCACTTTATGTTATGTATCAGGACTCAAAGAATTAATTCACTCCTGCTTTTAGGGTGAAAACTGTCTGTGAGGAGGACCTGTGTAACATTAACACAGTGGGAAGTCCTATAACCTTAAAAGCATCCTTGAGCTTCTAAACATAGGAGAATAGAAATGATGCGACTTGTGAAATAATTACTCTTCTGGGGATAATTGGAATAGAGAGCTATGTTTTGTTCTTTGCCTTTGTTCCTGTCCATTTTATGATGAAGTGATTATTATAATTCACCAACCAAGAAAGATAGGTAGCATTAATCAACAATTTAATTTTTTTTATGGACAAAGCAATTACTTTAAATAGTTTGATGTCAAGGTTGCCTGCTACTCTACTTTTATTTAATTCTCATTTGAAGTAATGCTTTCTTAATCTGAAACAATAAAATAGGGCATATCAAAAAAAAGTAATAGGTCTTTGCTAGCATCAGCCAGTAAATCTATTAACATCTGCTAGACATCTTCCATAGTTAGCTTGCTTTAAATCTCCATTAATAATGTCACTGGCTCTTTCATTTATGGCAATTTTGAACTTTCCTGAGCATTATGGGATTCTTTACCTAATATTGCTGATCTTTCCAAGAGCTAGTAGTCTTTGTGTTGTCATTGAAAGATTGTTAGGGTTTTTTTTAGAAAGTAGCAATTGTTAATTTGAGATTAGAAGACCATCAGTAATCCTTGTTGTTCTTGTTGTGGACACAATAAGCAGCTTAGGAAAATGATAAAATAGAGTTTCCGCATTGTCAAAGAGGCAAGTCATTTATATTACACACTAATGAAATAATCCATTTCAACATTTATAGCCATTCATGGAAGTCAGCAGTAGAAACATTTAAAGGTATCTCCCAGTGATATGATGGCTGATGTCATTCACACAGAGAACAATACAATAGTTAAGTTTGAAATGTAGAAATGCTTTTAGGTGATTTTGGGTGAACTGATGATAAAATGAGAAGAAGCAAGAATTTGTAGCAGGGAAAAAGCTGAAGGAATTAATGCTACTCATTGAATCCACAAAGATCACAGATGGCATCCATACATAAAGGAAGATGCTGTATCCTTAATGGCTGCTATACTAATAAACTGGATGAAGGAAAACTTGCACCTTTACCCAACAACTAGAATGTGAAATGCTATAATGCTACATAACAGATTCAGATAGATCGATAGGTAGGTAGGTAGGTAGGTAGGTAGATAGATAGATAGATAGATAGATAGATAGATTTTATTTTTATTTTGTTTCATCAAGCATGTATTAGATAACAGATATAAGCATAAACATAATTATGAATACATGAAATGGATACAAATAAAAGGGAACATTACGACAGAGATGGTAGGCACGCTGGTGCGCTTATGTAAGCCCTTACAGACCTCTTAGGAATGGGGTGAGGTCGACAGTAGACAGTCTTAGGTTAAAGTTTTGGGGGTTTGGGCATGAAACCACAGAGTCAGGTAGTGCATTCCAGGCATTGACCACTCTGTTGTTGAAGTTGTATTTTCTGTAGTCGAGTTTGGAGCGGTTTACCTTAAGTTTGTATCTATTGTGTGTTCATGTATTGTTGTGGTTGAAGCTGAAGTAGTCACTGACAGGTAGGACATTGTAGCAGATAATTTTATGTACTACACTTAGGTCAGACCAAAAGTGGCAAAGTTCTAAATTGTCTAAGCCCAAAATTTCAAGTCTGGTGACATAAAGTATTCTATTGCAGGTAGATGAATGGAGGACACTTCTCATGAATTACCTCTGGGCTCTCTCAATTGTATTAACGTCCGATATGCAGTGCGGGTTCCAGACAGATGAGCTGTATTTGAGAATTGGTCTAGCAAATGTTTTGTATGCTCTAGTTAGTAGTACAATACTACCAGAGAAGAAGCTATGCAAGATTAGGTAAACAACTTTTAATGCCTTTTTGGTAATGCTTTTACAGTGAGCTCTGGCACTTAGATCGTTTGAAATGAATACCCCAAGATCCTTGACAGAATGAGGGTCATCTACGAGGTATCCGTCCAGCTTGTATTTTGTGTTTTGATTTTTTTTTTTTTGCCAATGTGTAAGACAGAGCATTTGTTGGTTGAGATTTCAAGTTGCCAATTGTTTGACCATTCTGACAGTCAGTCAAGATCTTTTTGTAGGGTAGCAGCATTGAACAGAACAGAACAGAACAGAACAGAATAGGATTTTTTATTGGCCAAGTGTTACTGGACACACAAGGAATTTGTCTTGGTGCATATGCTCTCAGTGTACATAAAAGAAAAGATACTTTTTTTTATTGTCTGTGGTGTTGAATAGTTTTATATCATCAGATAGATAGATAGATGATGGATGGATGGTAGATAGATAGCCCATCCGTCCATCTACAATATATTTGCTTTATCTCAGCATATCATGATTTAAAGAGCCAGTTTGGTCTAGTGATGAAGGCAATTAGGCTAGAAAGTGGGAACTCATGAGTTCTTGTCCTGCCTTAGCCAGGAAAGTCAGCTTGGTCACCTTGAGCCAGTCACTCTTTCCCAGCCCAACTCACCTCACAGGGTGATTGTTGTGGGGAAAAATAGGAAACAAAGGTTTATTGGATATGTTGGCCACCTTGAATTAATTGTAAAAATAATAAAGGCAGGATACAAATAAATACATGACTTATCTTATTCTTTACAAACAATGCACAGTTCTTTTTATTTTATTCTACATGCTGCTGAAAGGATTAAGCAAATTAATAATCTGTTTACAATAACATGTACCAGGACTGAAACAATTCATTAATTTAGTACAGCATTTAAGAAGTTTTGTTTTAGATACCTCATCATGGTTCATCTTACATATTTCTTCCTACATGGTGTTCACTCAAACTTTTAATGGAAAACTATGTTCTAAGCATGAACACCAAACTTTTCATACATGTCTTGGGGTTAACAAGCATCATTCTAGGACAGAGCTCTTCAAACTTGGCGGCTTTAAGACTTGTGGACTATACTGGCTGGAGAATTCTGGGAGTTGAAGTCCACAAGTCTTAAAGCTGCCAAGTTTGAAGACCTCTGTTCTAGGAAAAGATTTTGGGACTGAATTGGCTTTTACACTTTCAGTGCATTCAGTTTTTCAGCCAGACTTTGACAGGACTTTACGGTAAATGCGGAAACCCTTGCACATAAAAAAAGCTAATATGAATTTGTCCAAAGTGATATGACAAAGGAAGATATGGCCATGGATGAACAGGAACGAATGTGACTACTGCCCCTATTCTTTTGAATGGAGCATCCCGTAATGCAGTGAGAACTGTCTTAGAAGCAAACCTGTGCCAACCAGAAACATCTCAATGGCATCACCATAGCAACATGTGGATGTACATGCCATGCTTGATTTATCCAGAGATTTTGACTCCAATGCAGGCCAAAAGTAATGATAAGTGATGAACTAGAACAGCCTGTAAAGATTTACAAAATACAGCTTGAATTCAAAGACTTTAAAATGAGCTTGGTGTACAAATGTAAAGGGAAGAAGAACAATCCCTGCCCTGAACAAGTCCCCTCAATTCCAACTTCTGGGAAGTCCTCCCAAGTGGGTTCAGTCTTTGCAAGAGCTGGCAAAGATCTAGAGGCCTGAACTATGATGGTTAATATGGACAAAAATGTCCTGTTATGAAAAAGCTTCTCATTCTGGTTTACACACAAACATACTTCTCTGCCTTAGCCTTGAATAAATTGTAGCTGATTTTTATTTTTATGCTTGGAGCAAAATCACAATTCCTAGATTTCCTTAAGTTCTTGTCTGTATGTGCACATTTCAAGAGCACCTGGAACAAAAGTCGAATACACAAACCCTGCTAGACTAGACTAGACTAGACTAGACTAGACTAGACTAGACTAGACTAGACTAGACTAGACTAGACTAGACTAGAC
>JANHZT010002511.1:25047-36252 GCA_032468215.1 Stegonotus admiraltiensis
GGCTCTGACTGATTAGCAGGCAACTCAGCAGGCAACAGAGCTTGGCTGGTTAGAGCCATTTAAAAGGGAAAAAAAGGGGGGAAAAAGAGGCTCTGATCACGTGGCTCAGCTGGGCATGTGGGGCGGGGGCAGGGATTTTTGCTACCGGTTCTCTGAACTGCCCGCCGCCATTGCTCCCTACTCTGCTGAGCCGGTCTGAACCGGGAGCATTTCACCCCTGGTCCAATCTATGAAAAAATAAAGTTACAGGCTATGCAGCATGGGTTTTTACATTGCGCTAAATGAGAAACTAACATAACACATTCAAGTTTAAAAAGAGGCGGCCCACTTAAAGAATCGCACATAGCTTTCTATCCTCCTGTTTTTTGACCACAGACTTCTCTTAGTTGCACTCTTGAAATACAGTTGGAGATCCTAAATAAAAATGGTGTGATTTCCTCCCACTTGTTTTGGTGGAAGATGAAATTTTAAGATGTGTGTAAAGCGGCCAGTAGGCTTACTGAATCTATAAAATACATTTTAAATTTAAGACACCAAAAACATCGTGTCTGTGTAGTTTTCAAGATCTAAATAGGATACAGTGATTTTCCTGCAGATTTTTGTCATGTAGAGTATTAAAAAGTTATTCCCATAATCCAGTTACCATTTAGCAATCTAAAATTTAAGTCGCAGAGAACTTGACTAGAACTTGAGTGCTGTGTGATCTGATAAGTCATTTAATTTGACTTCCCTCCAATATCCCAATCTTTTTTTTTTTAATCCACTCAACCAGTTGAAAAGCAAGTCCATTTGGCCATAGTTTCCTCCTGAATTGAAAGATGCCAGATCTGAGAATCTTTTAATATCAGGCTGTGGCATGGACCCAAACCTCTTCTGTTATCTTGATTGTATTGATCTTATCAGTGGACTACTGTTGCTGGATTCTGAGCTGGGCACCTTGCCATTTGCAGCTACTGGAAAAAAGAACAATTAATGTAAGCTGATGTAAACATTCCGCATGGCTCACAAATCTATTGTACGATCAGGGCATGACTCTTTCTTATGAAATGCCAAGAATTTGCTGCTGAGAATTCCTTATGGTTGTCCAAAACTCTCTGGGAGAGGGGGGAAAACAAACATTTTAACTACATTAACTACATTCATTTCAAAAGGGAACATTTACAATACAAAGGCTTTTTTGTAGATTAATTTTTACAAAGTGGCAGTCTCAGATCTTTGTTAGCTGTGATGACCTTAAAGGCTGATTGTGTAAACTTGTCCCCAGTGAATTTCGTGGAATTTAAAATAGTTGTCAGTTATCATGTGTACCCAGTTCTGGCTATCAGCCCTTCACTTTTAGATTGGACCCATTTAACATGCTAAGATAAACCTTAATGTGGTTTATTTCTTTTTGTCTTATTGTAGCAAGGTAGCTATCATAATTAGATAACTATGAATTATATCTATGAACTGTTGTAAACTATGAATTAAGGCTAAACATATTCCATAATTCCAGGCAATTTGGATTTATTCAAGAAACCATGATTAATGATTATGATTATCTTAGTCATGGTCTAAGATATACATGTATTGAAGACATTCTTTAGTGAATGTTCACTCCATTTACAAAGGAAGGCATATTAATCTCTTTATTATGCGCAAACAGAAAACACTATTTTTTAAAGTACTGCAGTCTTTTGTATGATTGCCCTAATATTCTATCTAGAGTCACAATTTTTACAACCAGATTTCTACTAGGTTGTGCATATTTGCATTTGTACAAGCAGCTGTATATAGAGGTAAGTAAGTAGGTGGATAAGGTAATTGCATCACTAGAAATAAATATGTTCTTTCATTGCTTAAATGCAACAGCTGACAAACGGCATCTTTATCATAATTGCAATACTACTTTTGCCTACAAAAATGTCATCCTAGCATCCAAGCTAGATTATATATTGCAATGGCCATATAACGATTCTCCCAAATTTTCATTGCGGTGGGTCTACTCGTGAATTCCAGCAGAAAGATTTAAAATAAATCCAGCATGAATGGACAAATATGAACTGGCACCAATTCTGACACCCAGTTTGGAAACTATAGGGCTCTGGATTTCAAGTTGAGGGTTACCGATGTAGCAATTTCCTTATCATGTTTGCATGTGGGTTAATCAAGTTAATATTCAATCCTGCTCTGGGAGGATCTTCTATTTTATAAAGGAAGGAAGGAAGGAAAGAGGAAAATCCATTGACCAAGTCAATCTATGGATTTAAAAGCTTACGGAGAAGGAAGGTGAGTGTTCTTCCAGTCTCTGTCTCTTTCCATTTTTTATCCACATGCTGAGAAGAAATGTGATTCCCCCCCACCCCTTTTGAACATTAGGGTGCAAAGAAGTATTCAGATCCTAATTTCCCTTATTCGGTATTGATGTATCATTACCAGATTGGGGGGAAAAAGATGTCTTGGGGGCTGCTTAAGCAGCTACTCAAGACATTTTAGAAAGGGGGAAGAAGCAGAAAGATAATACTGCTCAGCTGGGCGTAGAAGGTTTCTGAATACATGCTTTGTCTGTCCTTTCTTTGGCTGGAAACCAGGAGCTGTTGTCCCTGTTTCAGTTCAAACTGTCCCCTTTAGCTCTTGATGGCTTTACTGCCCTCGCTGCTGAACCTCAACAGATTGGGCTTATTTACCTATTCACACTCTACTGTGGAACCTCATTAATAGGCTTATTAGCCACCCCATTCATGTGCAGGAGAACGGACAAAAAAGGATTGTGGCCACTTTTTAGGAGAAGATGAGAATGACGATGATGATGGTGATGATGATGATTAAAAAAATGTAAAGAGGTTATTCTTTTATTCAGCAATGGCAGGAAAAAGTTTTCTGAGATCACTGGAAGTTTAAATATGATAAAGTTTTGTTTTTTTATTAAAAAAAACCTGTTTCTGCTTTTCTTCAACCGAGAAGTGGTGACCCAACCTGAAAATCAGCTCATTTCAATGAATAAGTGTTATTGATCAACAGAAAAAAATACTTCTAGGTGTCATGGAAGAAAAAGATTATATTTTGCCATCTTTTATGGAATATTTCTTTTTGGAAAGAGGCAAACATATTGAATTGAGAAAAGTTACCGTTTCTTCTTGCGTTTATTTTAAGCTCAGAATGTTTTAACAATGTTTAAGGAATGGAATAAGAAAAGAGGTTTGAAAGTGAAATTGGCATCTTGTTCCTCGCAGGTCAATTTCTAAATTAGAAAATTCAGATGTTGCACTTACAGGTACAAAGATACAATTATAAAACTGCAGAAGAGAATAGGGATGTAAAGTTTCAAATCATAAATGTAAATTTAATATATATATTTAAAAATATCGCACCTGCAAGAATAGAAAACCAAGGACAAAGAATCTTAGCTTTAGTTCAATTATAAGCAAATAAGTTTGTTTTAATTACAATAATGTTATTATATTAAAGTATATGCATATCCCTCATAAGGGAAATGAAACAAGAAAGAATAAATTTTGTTGAAAGTGCTATTTTTTAACATAGAAACGGTACATTGGTACTAACTAAGCTTAGTTTGTTTTACTTGATCCTTGACCAATATTGACATTTTTATCATTTATATTCAAGATATAAAGACTTGCTCAAGACTTGCTATGGCTCTAATGAAATTTAGAGTGCATTGCTGGTATTTTAATCAAAGAATAGCCTTTAAACAACAGTAAAATTTAAGTGGGTAATGACAAGATTATGAGGGCTTTTTAAAAAAATGAATATTTCCTTTCCTTTCTTCCTTTCATTTCAATATAAGAAATATTTTCTCAATAATCAAGCCATACAAGATATTTGTAATTTTTCCACCTATGTTTATTTTATATCCCATTCATTCAGCTTTGCTGCTGGATAGATATTTCAAGGTAATAAGCAATGCCAATGCATTAGAAGACTACAAGCAGCAAGAGAGTCACTAACCTGTATTTTAATATTGTTCTAAAAGACGAAACATATCAGCAACGCAAATGATGTCATTGTTCCTAATGGAAAACATCTCCTGTTTGGAACAGCAAAGTTTATGTGAGAAGGAATCGTTGGTAGTTCAGCTCATTGGACTGTTAACTTGCAAACATTTCAGGTCAGGATGGGAAGAAGTCAAGAATTAATGGTTCCCGTATTACTATCCTGGGATATGAATTGTCTTCATATTATACCCTGCAGGTTGACTGCTTTTTTTCATTCTTTATGATTATTGTCAGAAATTCTCATATTCTTATGAGTTTGAACAGGTTCAGATGAGCAAATTCTGTTTCCAAATCTAAACATTCATGTGGCAATCTAAGGGAAATGTAGACCTTACAGTTCTCCATGCAATCAAAACATCTACTTGTAGAAAAATAGATAAATTTCATTAGGACAGTATTGTTTCCCCCTTTCTTTTAAATTGTCTTGTCTTCTCTTCTCTTCCCTTATCCCATTTCTTTTTTGCATCTACCATGTTTCCCCAAAAATAAGGCCTCTCCCGATAAGCCCTCCCCTAAAATAAGCCCTCCCCAAGAATAATCCCTCCCCAAAGAATAAGCCCTCTCCGAAAATATTTAAATGCATGCGCAGCTGGTCCCTGCCATTTCCTCTGCATTTGGGTTAGGGGACAGATCTGGAAATCAGGTAAGACAGCAAGAGGAGCCCCATTTTGCTCCACACACCCCAAAATAATAAGACCTCCCCCAAAATAAGGCCAAGCACATATTTTGGGGGTTCAAAAAATATAAGACAGGGTCTTATTTTTGGGGAAACACGGGTATTTTAAATGTTAGCTTGTGTGACTTAGTTTTCTTTAAGATTTACTTTAGTGCAAATTGTTTGAGTAATAGGCACAAATTCTGCTTAATTTTTATTTCCATTTTATTTAAGTTTGTGAAGAAAATATATGATGATATTAATCTCAAAAATGCAATCTGGACTTTAGTAAAAATAAAAAAAAAGAATGGGTGAAGATCACACAAAGAGTCAAGAATAGGAAGGGCACCCAATTATAGTTGGAGCTCTCCATGCCTTTGAATGTATAAATCAGGCTTCTCCTATGCATGCTTACCCAATGTGGAATAGCACCTTATTACTGCTTTTTGAAAAATGCCCTGATCATGTTTTTCACGTATGAGGGTTATTATAGCAGAAAAGCAGGCAGAGCAATGTGATAAAACATGTCATCATTTTAGAGTCTTTGCATTGTCCCAAGAGACCAGGTCTAGCCCCACTTGAATTCTACTTACCTTTACCTAGCACCAATTTAGTGCTGACCATTACTTGATCAGATACCTCTCTATCGGCTTCAATAAATCCCTTATGCAGCAGACTACACAAACGGTTCTGATTCTTTGTGCCTATCAGTCATTTGCAAAGGAGGATCGACATCAAAATGATGGGTGTGACCAGGCAATCAAAACCACACCTCCTTTTAAATATCTGTAAAGTATGTGTCACACATTACAAAAGCTAGGGCTTCAACACCTAGTCACAATCCTCATTTTGATGGCATTGATCTCTCCCTGTGAGTGGCCCTGCAAGGAACATGGGTGCTTTGCCTATAAATAGAGATAATTCTCAATAAGAGCTGAATTTTATATTTTGAAAGAAGAAGGATAAACTGGCATTTGTTTTTTGCATCCCATCCCAAAATTCTAAGGAAAAGACCAAGCCCAACCTGAACCATTGGTAGCCCCTGAAAAGTCAAATTCCATATTTTATGTTAAGATAGACTAAATGCAGCCTCCCTTGTTCTAACCCTAGCTATGTCTTCCTCAATCTACTCTTATTTTTTCCTCTTCTGTAATTAAGAGTTTGATTCTTCTGACTGAGAATTGTCCGTGCTAAATTTTGAAACAAATGAGTCACACAATTTTGTTCATTTATAGTTCATAAGGATGGGAGGTGATAACTGGTTTGAACCCATGATTGCGAAACATGTTTTCTGAACTTGATGCCTTGCATATGTTGATCAGTACTGGTGGGAGGGAGGCATAGTAAGAGCTGAGTGTAGGTGTAGGAGAATGAGAATCTTCTTATGCTTGCACACTAAGAATAGGACGGTGGGAGCCCTCAAAAGAATGGACTCCTCTGTCTGTTGGTCAGATTCATGTCCCATGGGCTCCTTCAGGAAGCAGGGTAAGGTGTGTTTGTGGTTGGATCATTATTTGAGGAAAGTCAATGATTTTTTGAAAGAGGAGGTAAGCACCTCCTGTCTTGAAAAAAGCTAACTCCTGTTCCTTCTGTTTTGAAAAGATCCACTTTGTCTTAGGAAATATTCAGTCAATGTTCAGGCATGGTCATAGGACAGTAACATTGCTATATTAGATGATATTATTTGAGTTTGAATTGGACACGATTGTCCCTGCTGGTCATCTAGAATCTAGCAATGGCTTAAAACAAACATTGATCATGGTATTCTTCTTGTCTGCCTGAAAACTTTGGGAGTTGGAGACACTGTAGTACACTGTAGTTGACTGAACTGGAAATGTTGTGGATGTCTGGAGCCACAACATTAAAATCTAGATGGGTACAAACCCAAACCTAAGAAGATGGAGTTTACTATACATTAGTAAAGTTCATCAGTTTACATTTTCTCTGGTAGTAGCTCTTGATGGGATCATCCTCTCCCAGGAGCATTGCAGATGGAGGCAATGGCCAGGAAGTATGTTGCAGACCTTCAGTGGTGCATCTATTGAGATCTAACTGGACTAGAGTACCCCAATTTCAGTAACTCACAACCAGATCTCCTTGCAACTGGATTACCGTAAAGCACTCTAAGTGGGGCTGCCTTGGAGGATGATTGAGATGCTACAGCCTGGAACAAACTGCAGTGGTAAACCATTAGTTGGGAAGATCCATAGCGTATATGAATATTGTAGTTTTCGCCCTGTTTGCCATTAAGCTTCTGGGCCAATTCAAAGTGTTGGTCATTACCTATAAAGTTCTACAAGAAGTGATATCCATGTACAATTCTGCCCATCCAATTCCAATACTGAAGGAGGTCAAGGAGGATTGAACTAGAATTCAAACTTTTTTCCTCCTATGGAGCTTGCATGCCAGGAGATATGACTATCTCCTCCTGTCCTTTCGTTCTGAAAAGCCCTCTCAGTTGAACTTTGAGACCCTATAATTAATTATTAGTGCAATATTTGTACTAAACCTTTCCTTACCCAATGCCATTCATGGGCCAGAAGGCCCTTCACCTTAAAAAATTGGTACAATTTTTTTTAGCTATTTGAGACTGCATGGATTTTCTATTAATTCACAAATGAAAACAATTATTTTAGCCCTTGTACATTGCCTAAGATGAAGATATAAACGGCATCTCAATAATAAATTCTCTATTTATATTTAGCTAAAATCTTTTCAGCACAATCTAGAAATAGATAAATCATCAACATCTGGTAAAATAAAATGTTAATTTGTCTTCTTTTTTTAAAAATAAAAAACAAATGTGTATTGTATATCCATAAAACGTTGCATTGATTTCCGTGACATTTGTGTCCTATTTCACTTTGATAATAATTTATCAGAGCAAAATTCTTTCTGGCTTTCCATATTAAAAATCTGAATTTCTTTTATACAGCTACTCTTCGGTTTTTAAACAGTGCTGTCCACATAAATCCATTGTTGCCCCAATACCTTCTTTGTGCAGTTTTTTAAATGTTGTGCATATCTGTTCCTGAGTTCATTGTTGTTTTCCCTAGAGAGGATAGAAATGAATAGAAAGTCAATAACGTTGGGCGTGACCCTACCATAAGATACAGTGAGTCAGGCCCATAGGCAAGAATTACTGAAGAAAATTTGCAATTTCTCCTGAGCTTACCCAAGCCCAGCTGTTCTGCTTTAATTTGGGGGAAATAAAAGTATGAAGGTCCCAACATGTACCCCCTATGTTGCCATCAGATGGCACTTATATTCAGAACACTTATATTGATTGTGTCGCTCGTCCATGTAACTTTTGAACATGCAATGGAAGAAAACCTTTTTGACTCCTGCAGTTTAGGCCACCTTTATGTTAAAATTACTGACACCGTTGTGTGTTCATATTTTTCCTCTGCCAGTATTTTAGCAGTGTGGAGAGAGAGAAAAATAAAAGTTTTTGTTTTTCCTGATTTTCTTCTGGTTCCTTCCTCTCGCCTCACTTTGTTGCAGAGAGAATCAGAGAAGGAAAACGTAGAAAAGGTGTAACATCTCCCCTAATATGTCTTCAGTGACCTTTGTGCTCGCTATTGCCACCTACTGAAAAGGGTTCAGATCAGACTGTCTTCCCAAAATATGGGATTGAGACCCCTTCTGTAAGGCCACTAGCTTTGCCTCCCAAATAATTGGAAGCAGTTTCAAGCTACCAAGTAGCATTCACTAAAATGCCCTTTCCCCTTAGCTAGCCTATATGGATTTTTTTTCCCAATCATGGAGGTGTTTTTTTTTAAATAAAAAGATAATTAGCAAATAGATAGCCTTCAAAAAACTAGATTGTGTTTGGAAGAATACAAAACCACCTTCAGCATGACTGGAAACCCTGGAGGTAGTGACAAGATATCTCTTTGCTTTTTACTTTAGAAAAGACTGGAAAAATTCAGGTCAAGCCAAAGGGGAACTGACAACCTCACCATTCTAGAGGAAAAGTATGAAAATGATCTGTAATGGTATGTGAAAATGACCTTGGGAGACAGAGGAAAGATCTGCAGCCTAAGCAATGCTCTGATAAGAAAATATGAACCTGAAGGAGAGTAGTGGAGAGTAGAGAAAGCATCTCAGAAGAGACTCAGCTAGCTTTTTGGAGCATAAAAATAAGAGGCGGAAGGGGTTCTTTCAGAATTGCAAGATTTTGTTGATGTCAACTCTGTCAACTCTGTTTAATCTTACATTAGAGTTGACATTCATGGTTGTGCTCCTTGCCAGGGCTATCTTGAATGTTTGTCATGATCTTCTTCTCCTCTCCTCCCCCACCTTTTATATTACCTCTCAAACAACCATGTAGCCAACTTCTGGAGTGAATTGATCCAGTTTGCAAAGACCACTAGACGTCCATAGCATCATGGAAATATACATGTTCCATGCCAAATGTGCATACCCTGTATACATGGCCCCAGAAGCACATTCTACTGATGTTCTCAATGTGAAAATGATACAGATATAGGATTGGGCCTTACAATCAGACCAATCTGCATACGAATTTTGTTTCCTCTTGCATACCTACCTATAAGAAAACTGTAGAACTAATGTGGTAGAATAGGTAGCTAAAAATTCTGCCCGGGAACAGGGATTGATTAGTTTACTTTATGTAAACTATCAATTTTTATTGATTATGTGCCATCAAGTTATTATTGACTCTTAGTCACCACGTAGATTTTCTCTGTGACTTTTTGTCCCTAATCCAGTCTTTTAGATCTTCTATCAGGGCATTCATCACCACTGTAACTGTGTCTATCCAACTTGCTGCTGGTCACTCTCTTCTCTTTTCTTCCCTTCCATTTTTTCCAGTATTAAAGCCTTCTCAGGAGAGCTAGATCTTCACCTAATGCCTTTGTCGTAGGATAATTTTTGCCCGGTCATTTGTGCCTTGAATGAGAACTCTTAAGTTGATTTGTTCAATTATCCTTTTTTTCTCCGTGGCTGTCCATGGTATTTTCTTTTCCAACACCGAAATTCAAAGTTGTCAATACTCTCCCTTTCCTACTTCTTCAGTCTTCAACATACACTTCCAGGGAATACCAAGTTTTTCATGGTTCTGCTCTTTCTAGCTCTTTTATAGAATACAAATATTTTATCTTGGTTTAGGTAATAATGAAGCTGCCTAAAATGACAAAAAGACTGATTTCAATTTTTTCTTCAGTTCCTATGACAGATTAGTCCAGGGGTGTCAAATGCGTAGCATCATGTTATTGTCACCCGATGTATCACTTTTTCCCCCTTCACCAAACCGGGGGTGGGCGTGGCCTGCACATGATGCATCCAGCCTGCAGGCCGTGAGTTTAACACCTCTGGACTAGTCCTTCGCTTATCAGCTGTATATGATTGACATATAGAATATTATCTAATATTTGACTGTTAAAAGTTCCAGACTTGTTCATGGGAGATTGACAGGGCAACCAGAAAAAAATTATCCAGACTGACTACTCTTGCAAACATCTCTTGCTGACACCAAACATCGTCCTAAACCGGCCAAAAAAATGGAAGCATAATCATCGAAATTGTCCTCAAAGTACTTTTTTTTCTTCAAAAGGTAGCTGGATTTTATTTTTCCTCGAAGATACTTCGCCTCTCATCCAAGAAGCTTCTTCAGTTCTGACTGAACGTGTCATCCAAGAAGCTTCTTCAGTCAGAACTGAAGAAGCTTCTTGGATGAGAAGCAAAACATCTTCGAGGAAAAACAAAGCCAACTGCCTTTTGGAAAAAATAAAGGAAAAAAAAACACCTTTGAGACAACCATGACCTGGATGACTGAGAAATCCCCCATAGACAAATCATCGAAATTATTCCGTGTTATTCCAGATAGGATAGAATATTGACTGTTCCACTTTCTCCAACCCCACTATAGTTTAGTTAGGCGGTTAAGGATCGGCAAAAATTTGGGGCGTGTGTCTGCGGGAGAAAGAAAAGGAAAAAAAAAAGAAAAGAAAAGGTCTTTTTCTCTCCCACGGCTGTTTCCGCGGGGCCACTTGGAGGCGTTTTCCCCACGGCGCGCGCGCTCCTTTAAAATCGCGGGGCGAAATCGTGAGGCGAACCCCACTTCTCTCCAACGTATATGAAGCGCGTAGGAGAATTGCTGCCCCGCTCGTGATTGGCAGAAGAACCGTCCAGGAAACGGCTCAGGTTTCAACTTCGGGGGCGTGACCAAGCGAAGGAGGGGAGGAGAGGGAGAGAAAAGGGGGTTTGTTGTAAGAGTTGATAAAGCTTTAGAGTTTGGCGGCGAGAGGATTCTGAATGGATCCCGAATGATCGGGATTCGAAACATCTCTATTACGTCCTGCTTTTTTTGGAGAGAGAGAGAGAGAGAGAGAGAGAGAGAGAGAGAGGGAGAGAGAAAGTTTTGGGAACGGCCGTAGTCTTTCTCCATCTGGATCCTGGAGTGAAGCGCGGAGAACAACACAAAAAAGGTTGTGGGTTGTTTTTTTTTTTTGATACTCTGATTTTTGTGTCTCTCTCTCGTGACTGTTTTAGATTTAATTCTTTTTCCCCCCTTCGTGTTTTTTTTTTTTA
>JANHZT010002511.1:84575-95337 GCA_032468215.1 Stegonotus admiraltiensis
ACCGACGGCACCCTAAGGAGGCCCTCTCTATGGGAGCGCACCGGTCGATGGGAGGCTATTGGTGGCAGAAGGCGGTCCTGAAGCCTTGGGGTTTTTTTGGTTAATTCCAAGAAAGTTCTACCTTTTTTCCCTGCGTTGTCAGGGTACAATTATTTCCTTATCTTCTCACATGCAGATATTAATAAAAGGAGAAGTTGTGAAAATCTGTAGATCTGGTAAGGGATTTTTGAAACTCGGTTGCCAACTGCACTTAAGGATTCTCATTATATGCCAATGTACAAGTACATAAATATATTGTATCAGTTGATAAACCTACAATAGCTAGTCATTTCAGTTGTTTATTGACTTCCATGGTTTCCATACTAAAACACAGCATAGGCTCCTACCACAATATATGAAGAAACTCTCAAATTTGCCAGTCACAAATGTAAAAGGAGATAGGCTTTGCCATCTTTTCCCTCTCCTCTCTGGCCAGATTTTCTACAGCTTTTCCAAGGTGTAAATATGTTCCAGATGAATGTGAATTAATGAAGTAGATATTTCTCTATTTACATTACACTTTACATCATAAAGTGTGAGAGGCCACCTGACAACAGCTTCTGTGTTTCCAAAACATACATGAATTGTTTACCATTCAGTGTTAGCCACTTGTCTTGGGGATAACAAGGTAAATACAAACCAATTATGGCAGGGTTGAAATCTACTTACCTTCCCTACCAGTTCAGAAGTGCACACGCCACACATGCGTGCTTGCTCCGCTTGTGCATGTCACATGCGCACACGGACTCTCTGCGCATGCGCAAACCCTTCTGTGCATGTGCAGACATGTGGGTAAAAACAGGTTACTTCCTGGTTGAAACTAGGTAGTAACGACAACCAGGCGGGTGGGCGGAGCCTCACGCTGCTGTCGCTACCAGTTCTCCGAACCACCCGCCACCATTGCTACCGGTTCGGCCAATCTGGTCTAAACCGGTAGCATTTCACCCCTGAATTAAGGGAGTCAGACTTATTGGTCTTTGCTTCTAATGAAGTGTTTCATTTTTAAGAAAGAAAATTGAACAGATGTTTCTCTTCAAGAAGAGGGATGCAATTATATACAATATATACTGAATGTGCCTACACACACACACACACACACACACACACACACACACACATTTGCTGATAAATGGTTTGTCATGAATGCGACTGCGACATGCCAGCATGCCTATATATATATAGGCATGCTTGCATGTTGCTTTCAAATGGAATATGAATATTCTTAAACTTTAGAGGATAACATTCTTCTGAACAATGTGGAAACATCACACTATGTTTTACCCATATGCAGGAGCTGCGTGTTATACAAAATGTAGACATACATGTCTGTACACATTTCCATATGTATAAGCGTGTAAAGAATGAACAAATATTTTTCTGGGGCATAGTCAACAAAAGAAGGGATTACGGAAAGAAAAAGTAATGAGTACTCCATGTTTTTATAGCTACGTGACTTTTCTAGGAAATGTATTTATAAACCATATAAACCACATATTTATAATTGCTATAAAAAGATACAGTGCATCTGAAGTTACAATGACTTATTGATATTACAATCCTACTTACTCTTGTGTTTGCTGCTTCATTTCTCACCCCCCCCATACTTCTCTTGCATATCCAGCTTTTTGCTTTGTCAAAGAAGGTATAAGAAAACATATAATTCCCTTGTTCCGTTTTGTTGTGCCTGTCCCTCTAAAAGGCAGCATCCTTTAAAACATGGTGGCCTCATAACGATGGATTTATTTGTTTGCTTTTTTGTTTGTTTGTTTGATTACTCTGCCATTTCAGGATGAAAAATACAAATAACTGCTACACGGAAGTATTAAGTTTTCTGCAGAGAGTGACTCTGCCTGTTCTTTAAACATTTGGAAACTCTTAGGTTTTCCAAGAATACATGCCAAGGTCGTATTTCAAAGGACTGTTGCTTTCTTTTTTTTCCAAGTTGAAGTGTGCAGTTCTGCCCACACCATCGCCTTACACCCCAGACTACATGTCTGTTGGAGAATTTTTATGCTCCTTCCTCTCCCTGCCCTCCCCCCCCCCATCTACTTAGCAAGATAATATACAGGACTAAAAGCGAACTATTCTTTCTACTTTCTCACCTCCCAGAAAGTAAATTTGGTCTATCAGTTTCTATTGAGGTATTAAAAAGGGTGTTTGTTTCCACAGCTGTGTTTCGATAAGTTACATTACCACAACCCTTTTTGCCCACTAAACTTTAGCTTGGATAAATAACCTGATAGTTTTCAATATGTAGATAAAAATTTGTAAGAGCCCCATAGTAATTGATCTTACTTTGTAGAAAGGAATAATATTCCCACAGTCAGCCTTTTAAGAAGATTCTTTTTACGTATACTGCACTGCTTGATTGTGGTTCTAATAATCTTTCATGTTTTCCTGGGCAGAAAGTTACTTATTAAATCCAAGGTAAAGAGATTAAACGTGATAAAAAGGTGTACACAATCTATGTGACAAGTAATAGAATCCTATATATTGTCACTCAATCTCCTTAAATTCAGTTGGATTTACTGGTGAAGGGGGGATATCTAATGTCATTTTACCCTATCTACAGTATATCTGTAAGACCCTTTTATTCAACCATTTCCCTGTGTTAAAAAAAATCTTATCCTGAAGTTTCATCATTACAATCACACACACATAAGCCTGTGCTCACAATAATATAAAACATCATTTTACCAGGAATAAAATTTTATCTTTGCCTCCTCAAAGATACAATGCTATGTAACCTAGTTTGATCTTAATCTAGGTCACAGGTATCAAACACGCTGTGTCATGTTGCCATCATGTGACGTTTCACAATGTTTTCCCCGTTTGTGGAACTGGGGTGGGTGTGGCCTATGCATGACATATCCAGCCCACAGGCTGCCAGTTTGACACCCCTGATCTAATAGAGAGATAGGAAAAGAATGTGCCATCTCCATGTTTTTCCTGATTCTTACCATGATATAGCATTACAGAAAGTCCTTTCTTTCTGTAATTACGAATACAATTGAGCCAAAAATTTCTATCGTTAAATGAGACATTTGTTAAGTGAGTTTTGTCCCATTCTACAACCTTTCTTGCCACAGTTGTTAATTGAATCACTGCAGTTGTTAAGTTAGTAACATGATTATTAAGGGACTCTAGCTTCCCCATGGCCTTTGTTTGTGAGAAGGTCGCAAAAGGTCACATGACCCTGGGACACTGCAACTGTCATTAATATGAGTCAGTTGCGAAGCGACTGAACTTGGATTACCTGATCATGGGGATGCAATGGTTGTAAATGTGAAAAATGGTCATAAGTCATGTATTTCAGTGCCGTTGTAACTTTGAATGGTCACTAAATGAA
Organism: Stegonotus admiraltiensis; assembly: GCA_032468215.1. Classification (NCBI taxonomy): domain Eukaryota; kingdom Metazoa; phylum Chordata; class Lepidosauria; order Squamata; family Colubridae; genus Stegonotus; species Stegonotus admiraltiensis. The sequence goes on from JANHZT010002511.1 coordinate 87,964, forward strand.
CTGTTGTAAGGTGAAGACTATCTGTACTTTACCTAATGTCATTTTTTCAATATTAGGTTTAAGGTAGAAATTGAAAACAAGGATTGAAATTAGAGCTAGGGTGGGTTTTTTTTAAGGAAAGCCTAGTTAAAATCAACTTTGCAAATCTTTTTTGGACTGTTTTGTACAGCCGTAATATGTACTTTTCTAGGAAAGCTGGGCTGTCTTTATCCTAATTATTAAGCTCTGGCATATCTTGGAGTCAGATAAAGGCAAGTAATTAGGAGGAATGTTTAGAAGTTCCCTGGCAATATGATACAATATTTGGTAAATGAAAAATATATGCTCTTAGCTAGCTGAACAAGTTCTATTATCTGAAGTTCTAGTTATTCTAATATAATCTTGCACAATGTACCAAGATGAACTGAGCTCAGTTGTCAAAATCAGATAAGGGGATCAGACTATCCTCCTCCCCTCCCATCTTTTCCCCTTTTAATTAAAACATTTGTCTGTTCTTCCAGTCTGTCAGGCAGAGGGCAAATGTCACAGTGTGATACAATATTGTTGGCTTTGTAAATAGGCTAATTGTCCTGTTGTTGCTCATGGTCTTGTCTCTGGCTGATTCAGATACATCTCTCAGCCTTAAAGATTTCATTCTTCTTTTTATGATATGTATTCTTAATTCTATGCATACTATAGTTGTTTAATTTAAGAGGCATGTACTACAAAATCATAACGAAGAGGATGATATCAATGCTAGATCCCAGGAACAGTATATTGAAACGAGTTATATGTAAATATCAAAACAGAACTTAATTTATAAGAATTCTTTAAACCTTAAACATCTGTGAAGACCCTGGCATGAGTAGGTTATGTCCGCTATCTGCCTTATTTTCTCTCACCTACGTACCTGTCTGGTGTGCTGAGGAGGTGTTCTTCCTCTGAGGCTATTATTTAGTCAAGCTCTTCATTCTTGTCTGAAACATCTGAAACATTTCCTCAACATTTGGTGCCGCAGTGACCAACTATAAAAGGTATTTTTTGGAGCCTATATATTTGAATTTGAAAACAGGACCCTTCTCTTTTTAAAACACATTGATACATTGAAACTTTCTGATATAAATAGTGGATAATTTGTCCCCACCTTTTGGATTAACTATCTGTTTTTAGAAAGCATCCTCCTTTCTTAGCGACTGCAATCTGTTCCTTAAGTTGGAAGCAAAAAGGTCACTAAGTGAACACATAACAGAGAAGGAAGGGGGGGGAGGGATCATTATGCCATGTTATTCAAGTAAGTTTTCTTGTAAAGTGTCCTGTGCCTGTCCTGTCCCCTTAGTTTTTTTTTTTCCTTTACACAGGTAGAGCGTTTGCTTAAAAAGCTATTGCTTCCTGACTGCTTTTCTTCCCAACATCTTGAGTCCCTAAAATATTCCCCGACCTTAATTAGTCGATTAGAACCCTCTGACTCTGGTTAGTTACTAGCTGGAACTAACCAGACTTTAATCAGTTTCACAATGAAGGCTTTTGTTATCAGGCACACTAAATTTAGTTGTAAATAGACACATTTGGTCAGTAAATAATTATAATTGCTATTGTATTTGTGAGTAGTTGCTAAACAAGATTAACTGCTAAATGAGGAGTGTCTACAGCAGGGGTGTCAAACTGGTGGCCCACGGGCTGGATGCGTCACACAAAGGCCACACCTATCCCAGCTCCGCAAAGGGAAAAAATGTCTCGCTACATCTCAATATGTCATGTGACCCAATTGAGTTTGACACCCGTGGTCTGCAGCACGTGATACTAAGTCTATTGACTTCAAAATTGTATGAAGATCCCCCCCTCTCTCTCCCATCAATCATCTATCACATTTTGAGGATTTTTTCAGATTGCAGTTTGCACCATCCACATTTAGTATTATGCTAAGGAAAGATTGATCTCCTAGTCCTGTGATGGTGAACCAATGGCACACATGCCAGAGGTGGCATGCAGCGCCCTCTCTGTGGGCACACAAGCCGTCGCCCCAGTTCAGCTCTGCTATGCATGTACACACGCCTCCCGCTGACCAGCTGGTCTTCAGGTCTACCGTGCATGTAGGAGAGCGCATGTGGGGGCCATGTGTGTGGGGCATGCGCACATTGTATTTTGAGGGCTTGGGCACACGTGCACTCATTTGCACATGCATGCACACTCTTTGGGCACTCAGTCTACTCGGTCCAGAAAAGGTTAACCATCACTGTCCTAGTCAATGACACCCATATTTTCTATGAGTACCGTTTTGACTTCCACTGTAATATCACAGAGCATTTAATAAACTGAACTTTTTAGAAGAAAGTAGTGCAGAAGGATTAAAAGTAGAATTAATGCTGCTTAATCTTGGTGAAAGGCTGAGCTTGTTATAGTTGAGGCTTGATTAACTGATTAACAGCTTGGCTCTGTACTAACATTCCTATCAGTGAAAAAAAAAAGATACATCTTGTTAAGGTTTTATCTTAACAATAAGATGACTAACTTGGGAAATTATAAATGTAATTTCTTTATGGGCATCATATATATTTTGCAGAAAATGAGTATTAGGCATGCTCGAGGGAGGTTTAAGTTGTGAATCAAAGCAGAGATAAAGTATCAATCTTATTGAGCACTCTCAGTTTTCTCCCTCAACTAAAAATCCATGTTATACACAAGGCAAGTGAGCAATTATCCTTCCAAACCTTGGAATAGTCTCTTGCTCAGGCCCCAGCCTGTTTTCTTATTTTTATACCAGATACAGCAAATAAATCAGATTTGTCTTGGGTATTAGTTATTTAGAAAACTATCTTTCAGGAAAAAATGCATTATGGCACTATTTTGTAATCCCTGAAGTAGGTGTGCAAAATGTGACTAGACATGCTTAGGTGCTGATGCTAAAAGATTATGTTTGGATCACAGCTGAGATCTCTCTTTAGTCATATATAGTTTGAGTAATCCAGCCACAGAAACTTTTGGATGCCTAGGTGAATTTTAGTAGTATGGACTATCTTAATAGTATGGACAACAGCTCAAAATTGAGTTGTTGAAAACAACTGGAGGGCACCAAATTGCCAATTTCATATCCAGGCCAAGGAAAGCAATCTTATATAACATTTGAATAATTATGATTTCCCCCTGAAGTTATTAATTTTTACTTCCTGAGTCTGATAGGACATGTATTATAATTTATGAATGATTTTCTGACAGTGATGGGATTCAAGTAATTTAACAACCGGTTCTCTGCCCTAATGATTTCTTCCAACAACCAGTTTGCCAAACTATTCAGAAGTTAACAATCAGTTCTCCCGAAGTGGTGCGAACTGGCTGAATCCCACCACTGCTTTCTGATTAGTAACTTATTTATTGTAGAGCGTTTATGTAGCATTCCTGGTCAAACTCTACTTCTTGAAACAGTCTTAAAGATGAAGACCAAGGCATTGTTTCATGAGGTCTCTTTATGGCTTCATATTTATATTGGGAGAAGTAGGAATTAGTTTGCAGTCAACAACTCCCTTGATGTGCTCAATTAAATTGGGCGAATCTTAACCCACTCAGAATGAATTTCATACAATCAAGCTCTTTTTGGGAGGGGATGGGGGGAGTTTTAAAGACTAAATGAATTACGGGAATAGGACCAGTGAGAATGCTTTAGAAATGCATCATAAATCAAATTTAATGTTACTATATTGAAAGAAGATTTATAGATATTGAGCAACAAGCATTGTGAAAGTATTAGAACTGTGAAACTTAAATTAATTTGCATTTGGTTTATATGACATGCAGTAATGTGGGCAAGGATGCACATATGCAACCAAAACTATAGAACGAATCTTATTAGGAAAATTATTAGATAAATATAAAGAGTATAGAATGAATCTTATTAGGAAAATTATTAGATAAATATAAAGGGTATATCTGTAAAATTTATTTGCAGAGCATACACTTAATCTGATATGCAAAGAATATTACATTAAAGTATGAAATAAATATACTGTATTAGCTCTAGAAAATTTCTATAAAAATTGCATATCTTACTCTATTGACTTGCATAAATGATCAATATAATTTTGGAATTTCCTGTAGTTAAAGCTTCCAAATTCTTAAATATAAAGCTTAATTTTCAGGGAAAGTGGCAGAGAAGTTTTAAAAATATTTATGGAAAATAAGATTTTTAACAGATACAGTTCAAATAAATGAATATGGTTACATCGGATAAATAAGAAGAAAAATGAAGTTCATGTGTACAATTATATTAATTGTGTCAGGGTTTCTTGCCTGAGCAGGGGATTGATTAGAAGTCCTCCAAGTTCCTTTCCAACTCTTTTTATTCTTTTTGTTAAGTCTCATGATTGTATTGGCTTCTTATACATTTTGGCTCTTTGGAGTGTGCAGTATTCATGGAAGCAATAATAATAGTGTCAGATTGCATCAAACCTGCATCATAGACAGTGGTGGGTTGCTACCGGTTCGTCCCGGTTCGGGCAAACCAGTAGCAGTGGTGGCGGGAGGCTCCGCCCACCCACCTGGACGTCATCAAATATGCTCTGTGCATGCATGCACAGAAGTGGCACGCACGCGAGCGAAACGGTAGCAAAGGCAAGTGAAACCCACTACTGATCTTTGACTATATAAGTAGCACACTGATTATGGAAGTATAATGTATGGCAGCACAGAATATAAAAACTAGCAATAACTTGAAGATATAGTGAGAAATATTTGGCACTCACCTGAAATATTTTCAAGTATACTTATGCTCCTATAGCTTTTGTGTCAGGATATTTGGATTTAGTGCATAGGGTAAGCTTGACGAGTATGGTGGTGCAGTGGTTAGAATGCAGTATTGCAGGTTAATTCAGATCACTGCCAGGAATTTGATCCTGACCGGCTCAAGGTTGACTCAGCCTTCCATCCTTCTGTGGTCGGTAAAATGAGGACCCAGATTGTTGGGGGAAATATGCTGACTCTGTAAACTGCTTATAGATGGCTGTAAAGCACTGTGAAGCGGTATATAAATCTAAGTCAGACGGGTAAAACATGCAGCTCGTGGGCTGGATCCAGCCCATGATAAACCCAGAGGTGTCCCGCAGTACCATCCCGGAGATGGCAACAGATCAGCCCGTGCTGCCCCGGCCCACCCCACCCATGCCCACCTAGTTGGCCATGAAAACCAGGCCACACCCATCCCCCAAGGAAAAACAAAATTGTGATACAGCCCGTAATGGGATCACGTTTGACACCCCTGATCTAAGTGCTATTGTTAGTGCTTATTTCTATTCTTCCTTTTGAAATCATGGCCTTGCCTATTCTTTCATTACTCTGAGTTGCTGCAGGAGGGAGTTGAGTGTATCAAGTTCTTCCACTGGTATTTCATCCTGTGTATAATGCTGCATGTACCCAATTTACCTACTCCATCCAGATTCATTGCATATAGTGAATGCACTGCACTGCGCAAGAGAATTACTCTAAATAATTGCTAGTGACTTGCCTTAAATTTCATGTAAAAAGAATATATGAATGGTTTATGAGTTCCTTATATCTACATCTTTCTTACTTGACTGTACATAAACTCTTTTAAGTATTTACTTTACATTTGTACAATCTGAGTCATAAAAGGAAAGAATGACATAATACAGCAACAGTGCTTATTAAAAACCAAGCCTTTGATTGCTCACTATTTCCTGGTGCTTAATAAGAAGCTAAAATGTATAAAGTAAACCCAAGATTTTGTTATGAAGACAATCATTATCTTTTATTCAGTGTCTGAGTAAAGGGTCATTATTACATTCATAAATGTGAAAAAAAGATATGAAAATAAAAAAGAAGTTATATTTAAAAATTATACTATAGAAAAAATAGTAACTAATAGAAATAACTGGGGTTGGAAAAGAAGCAGAAATTTAATATTTGTGTTTGCGCTGAATCTTGGCCTTATATTGAAATCAGGGCACATTGGAGGATGATCCATGATGTTTTATGAGCACTTTTGGGAAGGAGAAACTCTTTATGTGTTAGAAATTACTTGACTGATTGCTGTTTAATTCAAAACTGAAATACCCCCACAAGGCTTGGTCTAGAGAAAATTAGATGTTGAGAAACTGGATTCTGGATCAGCTATTTTCCAAAAAATGCAAGATTTTTTATATGCAGCTTTGTTTTTTGTATAGAGGAAGAGCTAGTCATAATTATTACAGTAAATGCAGTAAATGCCAATTTAATGGCAAAATACAGTAAATGCCAATTTAATGGATTAATTGATAGGAGGGAATGTGTATTGTTGCTCGATGTTAAATCTGAAATTGTGTCATTTGAATAATAGTACCATTCTACAATATACATCATTTTGGTCCATAGTATGAAATTGTAATTACATGGATGACATAAATATAATGTATTTTAGCAAAGTTTGACTCATTTATTTAGCAATGGCCAATAGCAGGCCATCTTACAAAGCATGACTTTAGGTGGTATGCAGTGCCCCCATATTTTAAAAACAACAAAATACTAAAACATAAATTTTAAAAAACCAGAGAAACATAGCACTTAAAAACCCAGGAGAGCAAGAAAACAACTTGACATCACACAACCATCTTGCCAACTTCTCATAGGCTCCACAGAGTTGATTTAAAAGATTTTTTAAAGGCCTTCCAGTAAGCAAGCATAGTCTTCTTAATAAGCAGAAACTGAAAATTGATGCTCTTTAAAATATTTTTCTTTTTTAAAAAAATTCTATTAGGTACGGAATCAGCACTGGAGTCTTATAATGGAGAGTGTTGTCCCATCAGACAAAGGAAATTATACCTGTATTGTTGAGAATATCCATGGATCCATCAATCACACATATCACCTTGATGTCGTTGGTAAGTAATGTACAGTGGCTATAATATTTTTTTAAGAATAATATATATCTTAAAATGATTTACTTTTGGAATCTAATGGTTTTGTTATCTATCTATGGTATCTATCTATCTATCTATCTATCTATCTATCTATCTATCTATCTATCCATCCATCCATCCATCCATCCATCTGTAATTGATTATACACTTTGATACAGTTGTTAAAGCATCAAGCTAGAAACTAGAAGACTATAACTTTTAATCCTGCTTTAGGCGCAAAGCCAGTTGGGTAACTTGGAGGTAATCACTTTCTCTCAGCTCTAGGAAGGAGGCAATGGCAAACCACTTCTGAGAAACCTTGCCAAGAAAATTGCAGGGACTTGTTCAGTCAGTCTCCAAGAAATATGTAGGGGTGTGTGGATGTGTGTATTGCTTAACTAGTTAATTAACTAGTTAATTGTTTAACTCAGAGGTCTTCAAACTTGGCAGCTTTAAGACTTGTGGACTTCAACTCCCAGAATTCTCCAGCCAGCATACCTGGCTGGAGAATTCT
>JANHZT010002511.1:101912-123967 GCA_032468215.1 Stegonotus admiraltiensis
ACCTTGAGCCTGGTGAGATTTGAACTTGCAGTAATTGCAAGCAGCAGATGTTAATAACAGTGTTTTAGTCCACTGTGCTACCAGTGTTAGTCCACTGTTATTTGAATTAATAACAGATCATAAGCCTCTTTTAGGCCTGATCGCGGGGAACAGTCAAACACACCAAATCCTGTCCCCATGTATGACACAGTGGATGGTATTCCTGGCTTCATATAATTACTGTCTGACCTATCGATCAGGAAAAACTTTAAGCCATGCTGATGCACTGAACCGCTGCTCACTTCCAACATCTATAATTGACCCCACTCCTGTATCCTCAGTACTGTTAGTTGAGGGCCTAGCAGGTCCGTTGATGGCCTCTGACATCGCCAAACACAAAGCCCACGTTAAAATACTAGCCTGCATTTTGGATTGGGTGCGCAGGGAGTGGCCAAAGCACAAGGTGCCTGCTGAATTCCAGCCTTACTGGAATAGACATCACAAGCTATCTGTATTAAAAGGCTGCCTCTTGTGGGGAAGCAGAGTGTTGATTCCCTCTGTTTTAAGAGTGCAAATTTTAAAATGTCTACATGAAGCGTACCCGGGGGTGGTGAGAATGAATGCACTGGGTTGCAGCTATGTTTGGTAGCCAGGTCTGGATGAAGAAATCACACAATGGTTGGCCAGATGCCAGGAATGCCAACTGTCAAGAGCTGCACCTCCATCTGCCCAGGTAAGAGAATGGAAGATCCCTAGGCTTCCATGGTCATGAGTACATGTAGAACTTGCTGGACCATCCAGGCAACAACTGGCAAATGCACGTATAGGCCTGCCCACAAGCATTGAATTCCCTGACTTATAAACCCTCGACACACAAAGCGGCTACCTCGCCAAACTTACCTGTTGCCATTGGTCCTCCATTGCCAGAGAAGCTGCCAAGCGAAGTCATCTCCCAATCATTGGTAGAATCAGAGGTTCGCTGGCCACAATTTGTTCCTGGGCCTACCGGCCCTAGTGTAAGAAGATCGGGGTGGAGCCGCCGGCCTCCAGTTTATTTGGCAGATTACGCATGCTTCATCTTGGAGGGAAGGGGTGTTGTGTCCAGGGAGCTGCTGAAGGAGCATAGAGTGTGGTGACAAAACACAATCTGATTGGTTTATTGCCACATCCTTTCTAGCGGGAAAATTAAGGCTTACTATTGGTTGTTGTTTTTGACAGATCAGTATATAAGAGCTGTCAACTCTTTCTAATGTAGAGTTTCTGTTCAGGACTTGCCTTTGTTGTTAATAAACGGTTCATGTTACAAGCTGTCTCCTCATTCATGCAGACCCTCACTGAGTATATGAGTACACTGAGCTCTGTGTTGTTGCTCTTGTCCCTTCGTCTTCCTCTCTCTACCCAGAAGTTGACTTATTTTTATTTGCAAACCTTGGGTGTTTTTTGAAGGCTTTAGCCCAACTTACTTGATAGGGTTGTTGTTGTGGGGAAAACAGGAGAAGAAAGGACTGTGAGTTATTTATAGAAATAATAAAGGAGGGATATAAATAAGTAAATAAATAAATGTGGGCACTGGAACATAGTTCCTCTCCACCCTACAATTTCTAACCTGCAAAACTATAGACATATCACTTTTTGATTAGTTTCAATTATATCAATCTTTTTAAATCTTGGCCACTTTAAGACATGGGGACAACTCCCAGAATTCCACAGGTAACCTGTTCTGTTCCACTACCAATACCAGGAACCAATGTGCATCTATCCATGCTCTCCTAGAGTATTACTATTGCCTAATCCTGAACATACTTTTTACTTTTCTTTTTTTCAGACCTGTCTTATGATCCATGCTAGCCAGTTAAATTTATGTATTATACATACCATAACACTCTGAAATGATGTTATGGTTATGAACATTGTAAAAAAATCAGGCATTACCTGCTAAACTAACATGGTAAAATCAGAATCTTTTACTCAGATATTTTCAGTGTATAGAGTTACACTGAAATTAGGTTTTTAAGCCATCGAATATAATTTTACAAACCTAACATTCTGTAATGTCTAGATATTTTTCCTTCCCAGTATAAACATCCATAGTCCTAGCGATATGGCCTTCCTTCTGTTATCCCACCAGTGTGTATACTGTTAACTAAATTTAATCCAGACTTACATAGATATAAAATTTAGTGTTACAAAAATTAACTAAACACATTTGTATATGGTAGTTGGTAATAGATTCACGAAAAACTGTGTAGAGGTTTGTTGGGTGAATTTTCCATCATGTATACTACACAACCAACAGTATAATTATGGGTTGCTATGTGGTGATTATATATTACTCAGACATTGGCCTAGTCAACAATAAATACACTATAGGTTGGTCTTGGCCTTGCAAATATTTTTTAAAAAAGATTATGGAATAAAAACCACATTTTGATACCTATCAAGGTATCGTACTTCTTTGAAATCATCTGAGACTGCTTTCTTTTCTTTTTTTCCCCTAAAAATTATAGTTGAATGTAAAGGCCATGCTGCTGATAATTTTATCCTAGTTTACCACAGAACAGCATGCAATGTGTGGTTAAAACCATCATTATTACTTGGCGGGAGTAATACTATAAGTTAAACTCTTCCAGAAATGGAAATATATCCTATTGGTCATTTGGTGGGTTTTGGTATAGCTTTGAAAGCAAAAAGACAGAGAAATTATAGAACATTATGCCAAAACTCAGTGAAGGGAAATAGCTAGCATCCATTTCAAATACTACACAATTTTACGTTTGGAAATGAACAGACAATTAATTTGCAGAAATTATATCAAAGCAACCCACTGATCATCTATGTTAGGTGGTTTAGCTTAAAGCTTATACTGTTGCTATTGTTTAGTAACACTTTCATCTTCCTTCTACATGCCTTTTTATTTATTTATAATGACTGGCAGATGAGCATCAAATGATACACACCCAACATTTATGATGCTTTTGATACATTTTTTGCCTTTGTTTCTGGCTAATCTGTTTCTATTAAAAATATTCAATAGCTAAACAGTGCCTTTTTATTTTAATTTATCTTTTTTAAATGAATTAGCTGCTTTTCAGAACAAACCTCGTTAATATTAACAATAAAGAACATTATTCAAATATGGTGTATAATTCCAATGTTTCTTACTTCTTGCTACAGGGAAATCCCTTATGATATCAGAGAATCTGAAATTTTTCCAGTCATGTCTTGCCAGATATTGACCAAAGGCTAAGTTGACAGTAGACATTATTATTTTCCTGTAGTAACTTTTGAAAAGCCTCAATCTTTAATCTTCTGTGTATACCAATAGTTAACATAAAGTTTCATTTGGAGTTTATATATTATTTTCAATTGTTAGTTAAAATTTGAAAATAAAACAAGTGCATAATAATCTAATCTTTTGCTCCAAACATGGATGCAGGAAAGAAATTGGAATAAAAGCAGAATATTCTTGGTTAAATAAGCAATATTCAGTTCAAAATTTTAATGACTTTCAGTCATTTTCCTATTTGTGCTGAAGTGAAGATAACCAGTTGTTTCAAGCAGAATGGATTTTTTCCATTTCCATTGGAGGGTGAGGTTCAGGGTGAGGGTCACTCTTCGGGCTCTAGCCTTAGGAAGGGGGCAGAACAGGGATGGGTTCTACTTACCTTTACTACTGGTTCGCAGCGGGGCTGCATGTGCGCTCTTCTGCGCAGAAGTATTTTGATGACATTGGGGTCGGTGGGCGGAGCCTCCCACCGGTTTTACTACTGGTTCTATAGGGGGCAACCCACCACTGGGGCAGAACCCTTATAGAAGAGTTCAGTGAAACAAAACTCATTATTTACTATGGAATACAGGTAGTCCTTAAGTAAAGACCATTCATTTAATGATCATTCAAAGTTACAATAGTGCTGAAAAAATGACTTACAACTGATCCTCTTACAACTGTGATAGCATCCTTAAGGTCACAAGTTCAAATTTTGGTGTTTAGCACCTGGCATGTAAATACAGCGATTGCAGCATCCTAAGGTCATGTGATTGCCATTTCTGTTTTTTTTTCCCTAACCCACTTCAACAAGCAAAGTCAATGAGGGAAGCCCAATATTTTTATTTGCTTAATGGCCCTGACAAAACTCAAATAATGATTGCATCACTTAGCAGTTCCAGTCTTGATTGTGGTTGTAAGGCATGGACTACCTGTAATTTTGTTACTGATGTTGCCATGCAAAAGTTGAAACTTCTGTAAATATTACTGAGAGCAAAGATAGCAACCTAACTGGCTTCAGTGTACTTTATGAGTAGGAATTTTATTAACAAATGATACCATCATCCGTTTCCCCCATCAAAGGTGGGGCAGGTCTCTGGTCTATGACTGTAATAAACTGAAACTAACTAATGCGGGACAGTGTTTGGTACAAACAATATAGTGGAATAGGAACATTTCCTGTTGTTGGTTTGGGCCTTGAGTCTCTACAATTTGTGTGGCCGGTGCTATTGGAAGCTCTTAATTTTTGTAAAAACAGAAGGCAAATATTTAAAAAGCAATCCCTAGTATAGATCAACATGTAGAATTCTTTGCAGTAAAATTTCTTCCACAGAGCTGTGTTCCAATTTGCACATTATTTGAGGGGCATAAATCAGCTGAATTTGCTTACCAATTAAAAATCCAACAAATTTGTGGTGATCTTTTGTTGTGGCTACAGAAATAAGAGGCAAATGTTAGCCAACGCATGCAATGTGATTTAGAAAAAAAAAGAGATCTGTGTAGTCCAGCATCTCGGTTCCTTTTCTGTATAAACTTTTGTATTTACCTAGCTTTACTGGAATATGTTTCACTTGGAGCTATTCTGGCATTTAAAAACATTTAGAGATATGTAGGCATTAATTCTTTCTGCTCTGGCTATCTCAAGAGTAGAGATGGATTCTGTTTTAAAAAAAGTCTGGTCCTTGCTAGACAAAACTGTGTTGTTGCCAGTCATCATTATTTTCAGTTAGAAAAAAAATATTTTGTTTAGAGCCTGATGTAAAGTGTTGGGCTTCAGTGTTTGCTAAGCATTGCAGGAATTGATCCAAAACACCTGGAGGTACCAAACTTTGCTTTTGGAGGAAGGCTTGTTTTAAAATTTGTCTTGGTTTGATATATTGGATACTTAGAGTATTGCTAACATTTGCTTCTTGTTTACCTTTACCAGTTCATTTCATGTTGCATATATTTGTTGTTCAACTAAAGTTCTGGCACCAATTTAACTTTCAAGGTGGGTCTGCAGTAATGGAAGTTATGACATGCCAAGGTTTACATGTCAGCTTGCTTTGCTTTGCACGTCCAAATAACTCGATCCAGTTTCCACTTTAATTTGGCCATTTTGTATCCTGTCAGATGAGCATTGCCACAGATTTTTATAGAGTCGTGTAGGCCCCAATGGCCAGTCTGTTGCAAAATGTTGAGGTTTTCTATACAATAGATGCTCCCGTTTCATTTTAAAGACTGAAGAGAGTGCTATGTGAAAATGTATATTTAAACTTTGAGAAGTTATGTTAGTGTGAGTTATTTTAACCTCACCTAACTATGTGGCACCTAGCCTACAAAATGGTGTCTTTGGGGACAAAAAGACTGCCCAATCTTGAGACAGGCCCAAAGAATTATTTGCCCTGAGATTTTGAGAAATGTCAACATAAATTTATGTTTTTAAATATGCATACAACCACTCTGATTCATTTCTTAAAGTAGTACCATAAGAGGTGAAACTAAAAGAATCAGCTGGTGAATTTATTAAAACATACACACATTTTGAAAAAAGATTAATAAAAACATGATTCCTAGCTAGTGGGAAAAAATTATTTCTTCCAAAGATTGGACTATATAAATGTCTTCTTGTTGCTTGACAAGAAGTTTGCTGCATGACAAAATTTGTTTGATGGTATTTATTGCAACTAGTACTTTACCAAAAAGATGTAATGAATTTTCGTCTTGATACCATTTTTTCATTGAATAGGACATATAGTACCAGATCGGCTGAACACATATTTGTTTTATTTCATTGCTTTCCCTGCCAGCCCCCATTTTATGTACCTCACATGAAACTTTGCCTGTATCAACATTTTGTTGGAATGGAAATAATTCATGGAGTCTATGAGAATGGTTTGATGTATTTGTTTTAATTAGATATTCTATAGCTCGGATTAGTCTTATAAACTCTGTATCATTTATCTCTTTGAAAGATCCTGAAAGGTCAGTCAGGACCAAATTACTTCCCACACTCCTTTCTAACCATAGTTTGTTACAATGGTTGGACAAAAGTGGGAAGTTGAGTTCTTATTCAACTTTGTGGGAAAACTATGATAACCATGGGTTGCTTGATTTTGATATTATGGTTAATTTCACCACAAAGTACAGTGGCGTATAAGAGAGAAGATTATAAGGATAAATTACCCCACTGTGCTATAAAAACTTGTCTCTTACAAGCCATTAAATGTTCAGGTTTTAGAACATTTAGGGTTCAGGTCCAGTGTTCCATTGTTCTCTTTTGCATGATATTCCACAGCTCTTTTAAGCAGTAAGAATGCAGGATTCTCTTTATATAACCAAGTAGGTAATCTTGCCCCTTGCCCCCTTAGGTGTTGCTACACGTCCACTCCAGCATTATTTATTCATGGCTATGTTAGCTGATCAGTATTTGCAAGACCACAGGAAGGGAAAAGTACTTCTGTTGCTGATTTTTTCCCTCATATTTTGTAAAAACATGGCATACCAATAGGAGCATGGGAAGATATCTGAGGGACTGCCTCTTTCCTATGAGATCTGCCTATCAGATCTGGCAGAGAAGGGATGCTGTGGGTCCTGTGGGCTACGCAACTACATTTGGTAGGTCACAGAAGGTGGTCCTTCTCTGCCATGGCATCTGACCTATAGAATATTCTCGCTTCTGAATTGAATTTAGCTCCATCCCTGTTAATGTTTTTGAAGTTAATGTCCCTCAAGACAGGTCTATGTCATCAGGCCCAAGGGTTCCTTGAGCCTGGTGAAACCTTGAGATGTTCCATGGTTATCATTCATTTCTAAAATCTTGTTTTTGCTTTTTAATATTTAATGACTGTTTTTATATATTTAGGGGTTGTAAGGGCTCAGTAGTTAAAGATGCTGAGCTTGTCAGCTAGAAAGCTGACAGTCCAGGTTCGAGATCTGAGCGCTGCATGACGGGGTCAGCTCCTGTTACTTGCCCCAGCTCCCCACCTAGCAGTTTGAAAGCATACAAATGCAAGTAGATAAATAGGTACCACTGGGGTGGGAAGGTAACAGTGTTCCATGTTGGCCTTGTTAAGGAATAGTCTAGAACAGGGGTGTCAAAGTTGTGTTGTCACAGTGGCGTCACATGACATATTGTGACTCCCTCCCCCCTTTGCTGAACTGGGCATGGGTGTGGCCAGCATGCGACACATCTGGCCTGCGGGCTGCGAGTTTGACAGACCTGGTCTAGAATAAAAAATTCATAGGACCTTCTTATGAACGTAGTGCATTAATGAATAAGAAAGAATAGGGATACGCATGCCACAATGACGATTCAGTAGAAAACTATCAAGGGACTGGAGAAAAATGTGTTATATTAAAAATATAGAAGAGCAAAGGACACACATCAAATCCATTCCCAGACGTTTACACGTGGGACTGCCTTTGCTGAAAACAAACCCGGTTATTCTAGATTT
Source organism: Stegonotus admiraltiensis (assembly GCA_032468215.1). Taxonomy (NCBI): domain Eukaryota; kingdom Metazoa; phylum Chordata; class Lepidosauria; order Squamata; family Colubridae; genus Stegonotus; species Stegonotus admiraltiensis. Next base: position 109,593 of record JANHZT010002511.1, read on the forward strand.
AGCATGGAGTTACTAGAAATCAGGCAAAAGGACGACATGTTCTCCTTTTTGTTCTTTTGTCCTGTATTCATCAGGCATAGCCTTAAAAGCAAATAATGTCTAGATTTTGGAGTGTCTTGGCATTTTTTCTTCGACTGTTATTAAAACAGTAGTCATTCAAACTTTTGTGTATTATGACAATTGTAAATTGTCTTCTTTTTTTCACCTCATCTATCAATGTACTCAACAACCTAGATTTACATTCTTTATTTCTAATTTCCAGCACTTGGCTTCAATCCAACTACTTTAAATTTATGATTGTGTAGTCTGTTGATAAGGGACACGGTGGCTCAGTGACTAAGATGCTGAGCTTGTCGATCAAAAGGTCAGCAGTTCAGCGGGTTAAATCCCTAGTGCTGTGTAACGGGCTGAGCTCCCGTTATTTGTCCCAGCTTCTGCCAACCTACCAGTTCAAAAGCACATAAAAAATGCAAATGAAAAATAGGGACCACCTTTGGTGGGAAGGTAACAGCGTTCTGTGCACCTTTGGCATTTAGTCATGCCAGCCACATGACCACAGAGATGTCTTTGGACATTGCTAGCTGTCCGCCTTTGAAACGGAGATGAGCACCGCCCCATAGAGTCGGGAACGACTAGCACATATGTACGAGGGGAACCTTTACCTTTACCTTTAGTCTGTTGATCACATAACTTATCATATGTTTCTATGGTGAAAGTTGAAAAATGTGTCATCATCGATTCTACACCTTTGTGTTCTTCAAAATAAATATTTTTGGAAAAATATTTCAATTGAAGAAAACAGTCATTCTGATGCTGGAAAAAGGTAATTTTATATACTTGTAGGCCTAAGTGTGTTTGTGTGTGTCTGTGTAGCAGTTTTTCTGTTCTAATGCTTGTCACATCTTCCAAAAAATTGAAACAGTTAGTGTATCTCCTTTTCCTCCCATTTGTCCTCCTTTCCAATTGCCCATGTCCTCCTTTGCCTATTCAGATATCTTACAAACCTAGTTTAGCAAAGAAAAAGCAGAGAACCTGGTGAAGAGAAGATAAAAAGGAATCGGAGCCAACTCTGGTTAGTTGAATATTGAACAGTGGGAAGCAGAAGGGGAAGCCTGCAGCGTTGGCTGCTGAACACTGAGTTTCCAAAACACAAGCTGCTTTTCAACTTAGATGGAAATATTTGTGGGGGGGATGCAGAAATGTAATGTATCCTTTAAATAAAACTGTAATGTTCCTGTTCTGTGGAAATGAGTGAATGGAGCAGGATCATATTAAAGTTAATTTAAGATACCTACCTGGTAGAAGTGTACATACTTCAAAAACAATTTGGAAAAAGTACTTTTTGAACCACGTACAAGTACAACATTTCCCTGTAATTTTTTAAAAAGCTGCTCACTTTTTAAAGATTTCCACGCAAACCTGAAAGAAAGATATTTCTACAAGTGTTAAAATGCCAGCACCTCCACCCCCCCGCCAGTCTTGGATAAATAAATAAAGTGTTCCGTTTAATGAATGCTAAGGATGTATTGTACTCTATTTGCATTTGAGTGGGTCTGAAACATTTATTCCAAACTGCACATGAGTGCAGCCTTAATAATTAGATGCGTATTTCTGCTTATGGATTTTTGAAATGAAACTACTGATTTCCTCTAATACCCTTCTTGGTATTAATTGCCTGGTTTCTTTACAGTAAACCCTTCCCCTAATTCTGTTTTTTATTTAGATTTCTATTATTCATTATATTAATTTGGGGCTTTAGCAAAATGTTAATCCAATTTGATGTGACTTGGGTTTAAAAAAAACAATTAAAAGAAATATTGGTTGCAGGATAGAAAAGTCTCTTTGTTGATCCGAAATGTAAAAGCAGCTTTGGTTAAAATAAAGTCAGACTTACATACAGTCTAGCCTGTTGAGACTTGAATTCTGGCAGAGTGATTTGCTGTTGTTGACTAACTCTTTACAGAAGCAAGAATAAACCTGACATACTTACCTTACTGGAAGGGTGGACATGCTGAGACGGGGATGGGGCTGGCAGGCAGGTATCCATGCATTTATCTATCCATCCACATTGGCGCTTGCCTCTAGGTATTTGGATAATGGGAGAATGAAGAAATGTTCTTTCTTTCAAAGCCTGGCTGTGGACTTCACACCTGGCATAGGCTTTTGACAACACACATTAATAATGCTCAGAGAGAGAGCGCGAGAGAATGTAGACAAATAATTAGAAGCAGAGGCTGTGGCTTTGCTGCTTGTCATAGTTTATCAAAAGCTTGTCTAAACTGAATGTGGGGAATCCAGGTGTTGTCATTTGTTGGAGGAATATTGCTTTGACATATTTAAGATTACACTTTTGAATCACAGGGACTGTGATTTTGCTCTTACGCTCCAGTTTCTCGTAAATTTGCTCTGTTTTTCTAACTACCAATTTCTCCTCCTTACCAGTATCTCCTCCTTTCCCTTCTTGCCCAAACCCATAAATCCAAAGTTCATTAAAATGTATTAATGTATTTTGCACATGTATCCAACTACATAAAGACTTGAGAGCAGGTTTGGTGCAGTGGTTAAGAAATCAGGTTAGAAAAAATGAAATGCATGAAAACATCTGGGTGATCTTGGGCCAGTCACTTGTCTCAGCCCTAGGAAAGAGACAATGGCAAAACACTTATGAAATATTGCCAAGAAAACTGCAAGGACTTGTCCAAAGGCAAAACATATGAAATTATGCTAGAGAACCTACTGTATTGGGCCACCCTGCTCTTCCTCTCCTGCCAGTCTCTAATCCATGAATTTGAGATTCCCCTTCTAAGCAAAATGCATACTTTTTAGGAACAATAATGTGTCATATGAGCACTTCCATGCAGCTACAATTTCCATTCCAGAGTTTCCTCCTGCCTTAGTCCACATACAAGTGAAGCAAAAATTCCTTGTAGAGCTTTGTGGGACTTTGTTGTTACAACAACAACGACGTATCTGTGCAATTTGGGTTGCACACTGCAACTGAAGCAGAAACTAGCCGAACTGCAATCTCAGCCAATATTGTGAAATCAGTCAGGTCTGGAACTGCTTTTGAATTGGCGCAGATCCTGTGTAGAAATGCCCTTGCTTTTTGTGCAGAAGGAAAGAGCCTCGTAGCCTTGTTCAGATTTCTTTTGCTTTCTCAGCCTGTCATGTGAGGAGAGCTCAGTGGCCTCTCACATCTTGATTGCACTGATGACTTAAGCAAACTTAAGCACAATTGCCTACTGCAGAGTTCTAGCCAACATGGCAGCAACTCTGTACAGAGCTGATAATCAGGTGTAAGGCCAATTTTTTTTTGCTTAATATCCCCAACCTATTTTGGAGAGTCCCTGCTTGAATGCTGAAGTGAATATGAAAAAGGTCTGGCACTCATTTACCCTTTCCAGTGTATTATTACTTTATGACCTTTTCTTGGAAGCTGAGAACATTTAAAAATGTGTACTTTAGGGATTAAGAACTGTGCAACGCTTGTGTGTAAAGTTAAGCATATGGGGAGAAGTTGTGAATTTTCCAGGCTATTGTAAAAATGTTGAGATAGCAAAAGGGTATCCTGATACTCTGATATTAGAACTCGTTGGAACCACTGTTCAAAAAACAACCACAATCTAATAAAATATGATGGGAATTTGAATCTAGCTTCAACCTATTTATTTATTTATAAAATTTGTGTGCCGCTCTATCTCCAAGGACTCAGGGTGGCTCACACCAACAATTAAAATATACAAAAAGTAAAAAAGTTTAAGAGAATTTTAAAATATACTACCCCGTCAGTCCAGGTTGGGGGACATAAATAACCACGTTTTCAATTCACGGCGGAAGGTGCAGAGGTCAGGGGCCAACCTGAGTCCCAAGGGAAGTTGATTTCAAAGGGTGGGGGCACTCACAGAGAAAGCTCTACTCCTTGGGGTCGCCAGCCGGCACTGTCTAGCTGACGGCACCCTGCGTAGGCCCTCTGTGAGAACGCACCGGGCGATGGGAAGTTGACGCTGGTTGCAGGTGGTCTGACAAATAACCTGGGCCTAAGCCATGAAGGGCTTTATAGGTTAATACCAGCACCTTGAATCTCACCCGGAGGGCAACTGGCAACCAATGCAAGCCGTGCAGGAGTGGTGTAATATGGGAGTATTGGGTCCCTCCCACAACAACCCACGTGGCCTCATTCTGTACCAGCTGAAGTCTCTGGGTGGTCTTCACGGGCAGCCCCAGGTAGAGAGCATTGCAACTTATGGTATCTTAGTGATTAGGCAGGACTGATATTTCTGTCTGAAAACTTGGGGAAGTGGATCAGACAATCCCCAGTAAATAAGAATTAGGTGGGCTTACTATCTAATTTAGTATAAGAAAATTTCTTGGTTCTTCTTATAATAAAAACTATTTAATTATAACATAATGCTATACAACACTCTTTTGTGGATTCTTTTATACTTAACAAAACAGAATAACAGAGTTGGAAGGGACCTTGGAGGTCTTCTAGTCCAACCTCTATACAATTTCAGACACATAACTGTCTAATATCTTCTTAAAAACCTCAAGTGACAGAGCATCCACAACTTCCAAAGGCAAGTCATTCCATTGATTAATTGTTCTAACTGTCAAGAAATTAATTCCTTAGTTCTAGGTTGAATCTCTTCATGATTAATACTATCCATTGCTTCTTCTCCTGTCTTCAGGTGCATTGGAGAGTGAGCTAACTTTGTGTACCATTCTACCACTCTTCTTTGTGGTACTCCTCCTTGTATTCATTTAGTTTGTTTCATGTTTTAATATAGATTAAAGCTCTAGAGAAGAAATGTTCATGTATCAGCCCAGGAATGTACATAGTCCTTGATTAATGATCATTTGTTCAGTGACCGTTCAAAGTTATGGCAGTGGTAAATGAGGGAACTTACAACCAGTCTTCAAAGTTGTGGCTGTCACAACATCCTTGCAGTCACATGATCACAATTTGGGTGTTTGGCTACCAGCTTTCAATTATGGAATTGCCCAGTGATGGCTAACCTTTTCCGGACCGATTGCCCAAATGCGCGTGCCCAAACCCCCAAAATGCAATGCGTGTGTGGCCCCTGCACATGTCCCATTCCCCTGCACATGTGTGCATGGACCCCTTGTGCACCCCACTCACGTGCATGCATGTGTACCCCCCCACATTCCCTCTGCACATGCACAGCAGAGACCCAAAGACCAGCTGGCTGGCAGGAGGCGTGCATGCATGCATGGTGGAGCTGAACTGGGGCGACAGTTTGCGTGCCCACAGAGATGGCATTGCGTGCCACTTCTGGCATGTGTGCCATAGGTCTGCCATCATGGGAATAGCCATTTGCCAACTTCACTGCTGACTTTCCAGAAGCAAAGTCAATGGGGAAGCTGGTAGTAGGTGGCAAATAATGATTACATGACATTATGCCTAATGACCACACAGGATTTCCCTAATGACCACAACTGGAATTGTCTGAAGGGCTGTTGTTGAGTTGTCATGGTCATATGACATCACACTTTAGGACTGTGTTGTTTAATCAGTCCCAATTACCATAATTAACTTGAGACTATCTGTATATGCCAGCTATATAAAACCAAAAATACATTTCAGACTATGATTTCAGCTAGTGCTGCACACATGGCACAATCTGCTTATTTTAACAGATCTGGCATTTTAGCATTTATATACCCTGCTGCAGTTGGAAGCTGATGCAGCGATACTACACGAAGCCTAGGTTTTCTTTGAGTTGACTTGTCTGATGTTCAACCCTAAACATTCCCAAAAGCTGGGTCTTCTAAACAAGCGGGTTGCTAGGAGAAACTTACTTTTTCTCCCAAGTTCCAGCTTTCTCTGTGAGAAATTTGGTCTTTCATTTTACATTCCAGAGTTGTTCTGTTTTATCCTTTTTCAAAAACCTAATCCTCAAGTCACATTATTCATTGTTTTGTTTCACATTTTCCTCACCCAAGGGATGATTTTTTTTTTGGCTCCCTCAGAAGTTCTAAAGCTTTGGTTTTGCCTGTGCCATATTAGGAATCCCATTGGTTAACTTGAAGATTAGTAGGATAGACATTACAACTTTTCTTTCCCCACCAGAAACACATTTTTCCTCTGGGGAAGCTGATGGAATGCATACCACGGCAGTATAACAATAGCTTTGGTATTGGGCTCTTTCCCTGCCACCCGCTTCACAAAGGGCAGACTGGTATTAAGACCATCAGCCAGCGATGACAAGCAAGCACTTTAAAACAAGAACATTCATGTCATCTTCTGCCAGTTTCTGACTGGCTGGTGATTAATTCTATTTCTTAAATCTCTTTAATATGCTCACTAATAAAGAATGCATTTTGATATTTATTTGGTGAAATGCTGTTCAGAATATATTGTGGAAATTACTCCTTGCTTTACCAGCTTATTACAACTCCATTTGAATAGTAATGATTGGCGGGGAGTCTTGAGCTTAGTCTAATGCATCATTTTTGCATACAGAATTTTTCTTTAAAGAACTCTAGTTATACCCTTTTGGTGGGAATATTCTCATGTTTACTTCATACATTTCTGCTGGTTTTTGGATATTGCACTGGCTTGGTTACATAGTAGATCAATCTTCTCAAATATGGTTGCCTTTCTAATATGACCCATTTAGCATAGCTTTTAGCCTTGTTTTTGAAAATTTGGAAAGCAAATTTGCAACATACACGTTGTCTTCAGCTTATGACTACAATTGAGACCTGAATTTTAGTCATTGGGCAAATGACTGGTTAGTAAGAAAGATACCCACACAACTGCTTTGCTCAATGATCACAATCCTGGCTCTCCAAGTTGCAGTTGTTAACTGCAGCTTGTAAGCCGAAGGAGGACAGGCAGCTGTTCTCCATGCATAGAAGGGAAGTCCAGTGGCAGGTTGGAGAAAGGAAGCATAGATTTTTGTGATTCAAGTTTTCTTACTCCAGTCCACTGTGGAGTTGCCTTCTCCTCCATGCACGGAATGGAAATTCAATGCTGTGCTGGAAAAAAGAAGCTCAGATTTACATGACTTAACTTCCTTTCTCCAGTCTAGTGCAGCAGTTGCCCTTCTGTCTGTGCTGTTTAAAAGCCCATCATAACTTTGAACGGTTGCTAAACAACTGGCTGTAAGTCGAAGATTACCTGTATTTTGCATTTCTGGAAAACTATTTCTAGGCTGATAGTAGCAGATAAAAACAATACGGTAAATAGAAAAAAAGTGCCCATAAAGAGTTCATACAGCATGTTTGATTTCTGAAAAACTTAGGTGCTTTAAGCAGTACCAGCATGTTCCTTATTTATCTGCACAACGATGGTGTAATATGGGTTCTCTTCCTAGTTTTACTTTCCATATTAAAAGTATTATACATTTTACTTCATGTGAAATATGAAACAGGAACAAAAAAACTTCCTAACTTGCACATCCAGAGCAATAATGATCAAAGATAGGAATAGGCATGATAGTGCCTAGAGATACAACCACAACACACAGTTCTTAAGTAAAACTGGCTTCCCCATTGACTTTGCTTGTCAGAAGGTTGCAAAAGCTAACCGCACGACCCTAGGACACTTGCAAATGTCATAAATATGAGTCACTTGCCAACCACATAAATGTTGATTGTTGATTTTGCATGCTGCAATGCTGCGATGGTTGTAAGTGTGAAAAATGGTCATAAGTTTTTCAGTGTCATTGTAACTTCGAATGGACACTAAATGAGTGTTTTATTTTGAGGGCTATTAGAAATAATATGCCTATTGATAACTCATTTGGTACCTGCAGAAATCTGACCTTTTGATTTTAATTTTAGAAAGGGCATGCTGAAAACCAAAACACCATCTTTTTAGCATCAAGTTTATTGTGACAGGATGTTTGGGCTCAAAAAGATCCCACTGGGATGTTAGAAAGCATCCAGACAAGCTACTTTGCCTTCTGATAAATGTATGTTTTCTCATTAGATATGCCCACTTTGGAAGGCATTTTAAGAATAAGAAGTCTTCCATTGCAGCTATTCTGTATTTGCATCCATCATATGCTCTTAAAATTCCGAATGTAATTTAACTACAACAGGTTGCCTTGCCCTGATCAACTACATCCTTGTAAAAAATAAGCACCATGGCTATCTTTAATTCAGTTAATTAATTAAATTAAATTAAATTTGATTGTGACAACCTATAGGCTAAGCAACTGAATCCAGTGACCAAATCATTACCTCTTTTAATAAAAGATGTTGACATCATAAAAGGATGTCCAGAATTAGGTTTAGCAGAAACATCTACTTTCACTTTTCCCCTTTCATAATGATCTTGGACTAAAATGGTAAAGGAGAAGCTCTATTTAAAACTCCACTTCTGCATTGCTTTACTAAATTGGAATTATATCATTATTAAAAGCTTTGCAGATACAATGAGTGCTTCTATAGAATATCTGTTGTTTTATTAAAAATGCCTGTCACTTACTTAGGTGTGTTGCCTTAGTCTGTGCTTCAAAAATGAGAATTATTACAAGTCATGGATACATGTTCCTTTGGATTCAATCATATAAAAATTATTGTGGATTCAGGTCAGAAGCTGATGAAAATAAAACAATCTGTTAGATTTAAAGACAATAATTAAGACCATAGTTAACATAACTGAGTGTTTTGTAAAGATACAGATTCCTGAATGCTGCTAAGGATTATACAAGTGATGAAACAGAGATAAATGCATGAATTGAACTGCCCAGCAGTTTCTTTAATGACTAAGCAATGCTGACATTCTTGTCCTGGATGAAGTTGAATATTTTTACAAGTGATAGTCATACTTAATTTTGTGTTATAACCATTATTTTTTTAATAATGTACATTCTATTGGTGATAAATTCATTTGCTAGTTGGAAAGAATATTGAGTAGTGAGAATATTGGTTGACTATTAACTATTTAACTACATTTTAGGAAATAACTTAGAGTCTAATATGAAGCTCTTACTCATATGGAAAAAACAGATAGAAAAAGTGTTCTTGATGGAATTGCCCAAATAGGTGAACAGACAAAGTTATACAATTAAAAGCCAGATTATGCTTTAAATGGGATGTGACAATGTGTGGTCCTCATGATGTTGTTGAATTCAGCTACCCAATCAACTCGGCCAAGGTAATGGAAGAAGAACCGAAGGGACCCATATTAGCCACCATTCCTATAAATGGGTATAAGAAATTTATTGTTAGTATTACTAGACCGCTGGGATTACTTTTTATTATCTTCTGTTTTTATTATCTGTTATAAAGTATACCAAATAGTGATTGTTATAAAAGCTGTCAATCTTCACTGTGTGGGAACTGTATTTTTTCTCTAGATAAGTAGCATACTAATTCATACATTATTGTAAATCAGAATATAATTTGATTACCGTAGCACTTGAGTAAATCAACCAGGCATCTGATGAAGTGAGATGTACCTCAACTAAAAATTATTAGCTGGAAAAGGTACTACCTGGGTCTCTTTTTAAAAATAATCCAAATCATGCTTTGGGCCTGTAAATTACAACTGTAATTTATTTAATAAATGTATGGTTAATCAAACCATGATTTAGGGCCATGATTGACTCTATTCGCCACATTTAATCCACCTTTTAAGTAATGTGGACAGAAAGCTCAATTAATTGGCAAAGGTTTTACAGAGTTTAAGCTCCTTGTTAAAGAAATCATATGCCAGAAGTCATGAAAAAGGGAGCTTTCCTTTTTCTGTGGAAAGCTCATGCTGCAAATTAATAAGTTCTCTATCAATTCTTGTCCAGTGTTTCTTCCCTTAAAATTATGAGATAAGTAAATACAAGGAACCAGCCTTGACTGTATATTTTAACTCAGTTTCTTCTTTCTCCAGTTAGTAAGAAGGTTCTGCAGTACATTGAGATACGTGACCTCAAATGATAACAGTTGAGATCTTTTGCTATTCTATCTTAAGGAGTTTTGCAGACCTCAGTCTTTTCACAATATCTTGCCATACCAGATATTGCTGAAGTAACTTTGATCATTCTTTGCTGCCATCTAGAAAAGGTGTCCAGTTGCTCAAAGTCCAGATATGGTATGCTTAATGTTGACATGATTCTTAAAAGCTATTAACAAAAAGATTGCAACTGCCCCTTGGTCTGCAGTCTAGTAAGAATTTAACTCCTATTTTCTTGCCGTAACAAGAAAAATATGTTTTAAGGATGTAAACTGATTATATGACAAATAACATTTCACCTTTAACATTTTGACTCATGATATGGTTCTCAGAATATGGGTTGAAATATGATTTAAATTTTATTTTATTATACTATACTATTTTTGTGCAGAATAAAGCCAAAAGCTTCATTAGATATACAGTATTTATGTTGGAGATATTTTAGACTTATAGTATATAAAATTAAAGCCTGCCTTACTGATTTTACATTTATTTCCTGATTCAGCCCCAAGCATATTTTATTAGCATGGATGTATTGCTTGTACTTGTTTACTACCAAAGCAACACTTGAAAAATCAACATTACCTCTTCATATTATTGAGCAAGTTGAATTATTGTACTATTTTATTTATTTGAATTTACTTTAATATAGTACTGATGTTCATAACTCATTGTTAAATTTCTTGGTGTTAATGATACATAAAGATACAAGCATCTTGAGAATTTTGGATTATTGGCAAATATGCACTGCTACCAACTAAACCAAAGGTTTTGATCCTATGGCCAATTTTAGGATTATAAAAATGTTCATATACAGATGTTGCGGAAGTCAGGAATCATCTAGTAATACATAAAAGAAAATGTAAATTTTGATTCTCCAGCATTGAAAAACTATCATCTTCCTTACTTAAACAGAGACCATTGATTCTATCACCAGTTTTTAATATATGCCAGTTCTCATAAGTACCACTACATTAATCAGTGAATGCTAGATTATATCCATAATTTAATTAGTAGTATGACATTTTAGTTTGTATATTGCATTTTGTTGTTACCCTTTTTCAAAACACCACCAAATAGCCATTTTCTTTATTAGGAGAGATGATGGTGGCATATCATGCACAAAGGCAAAAGAGTATGGGCAAAAGAGTATTAAACATGGGTAAACATCAAGTCTATGTCTTACATAAAAAATGTGCTGGACGAGACTAGTCATGTAGCACACTAGTGGTACACAGCGCAGACTTTTTTGCACTAAAATCAAGAATGTGTTGCTTATGTGTGAAAACTTTCCAAAACTCCGGGAAACCCAAGGAAGAAAGATACTTATGTGGGCACAAGTTAAGAAACTACCTGTACACATTGAAAGAATGTGTGAAGTGATTTGCCTGGCATACCACTATCATAGATCTACCGCAGATCTTTGCTATCTTTTTGAAATGCATGAGAAGATAATGTATGCATATACTGTGTGTGTGTGTGTGTGTGTGTGTGTGTGTGTGTGTGTATATGTATGTATGTATGTATGTATGTATGTATGTGTGTTCACAGAGCTGCTGTGTGTGCTTGGAGTCCTTGCTTTGAAAGGGTCCCTTCTTATGTTGAGAAATTCTCTTGTTTCTCTATCTTTTTCTAATGTATCTTGAAGGTTCAATTTACATAACCACCTATTCAATCCAATTGAATTGTATGTAGGATTTGACCAGCCTGAGCCTGAGTGAAGGGTCAAATGTGTCATCAGTCTCAAGCCCCATCATGGCCACAAGAGATCAAAGTCCAGCCATCTTGAATTCTGTAGATAAATTGATTCTTATCTCCCACCAATTTGCTTTGATTGTTAGTAGTTAAGATACTTTTTTTTATTCATAAACATTTTGAATACAGTGTATTGTCAGGGTCTATCATTTACAAAAGAAAAACAAAGAGAGAACAAAAAGAAACATTAACACATATACTGGTAACAATAGTAATAATGTAACAGAATAGTTTTGGCTAAATTTCTCTTTATATTAAGTTATTTATAATTCTGTTAATTATATTGGCATATTTATAATTCTAAACTATCTTTATATTTAATTCATACAAAGCAATAATCTTTCTTCATCTAATTTCTACCTCTTATCTCTAACCACTCATAAAATCTATTCCATATGAAGTAATATTCTGTGTCTTCTTTGTCTTAGTAGTTCAGATTCTTGCAGACAACTTTAGCATACAGTAAACCTATATTCATTTGAACTCTCTGGACTCCTGATTTCCTGATCTTGACATTGTATGTGGCCAAGAAGTTTTGCTAGGAGCCCATCATTCTATGATGTCCATGATTTCATGGCATGTTGAGAATCATCCGAATTATCTGTGGTAACAGCAAAGAAATAACAGTAGACATACTGAGATAACTTTTTTAACAAGCTATATATAATTAGTGTTGTTTGGTTTCATTTTGGTCATTATCATTTGTTGTCATGTTACCATGTTGTAATATGTTCTTAATGCTTGATGATAGCTAAGTAAACCTATATATGGGATCATTATGCAGAAAACCTGACACTTCTTGTATTGTAGCACGTGAGCATGAAATGTAGTCTAAAAGTTATTCTTTTGTCAGATTGGAGTTATTTATTGTTAGACAAATATTTGGAAAAGCTTAATAATTTGTATGATAAAGATTTTTGTTTACTTTTAGCCATGCACACCCAGAGCTTCTTTTATGTAAATATTTCTATGATTAATACAGTTTAGATTCACAGAACTCAACATTACATCAGCTTTAATATTTCAGTTGCCTTGGTATATGGATCTAAAACTTAAGACTGTGTCAAACTTAATACAAAGGTTGGGGAGGGTATCCTTAAGATATGGGAAGATTCCTCCCCCCCTTTCTTTATTTTTCTTCTTTATTTAAGGGCAAGAAGTAAGGTCACTAAAAGAATCAAACCCTGATGTGGGTAAATGAAACATGAGGCCTGCTGACTTTCTAAGAACACTTTAAATAATGTTTTCCAAGGTTTCATTTTTGTACTGTAGACAAATGTAATATTTTTGGGAAGGTGGAATGCTGTTAAAGAAGGGTCAGGCTTTTTGTTTTTCCAACCAAAGAAGGATAAGAGTTATGAAATTGGATCTTATTTATAAAAGGTGGGAAATTTCGTGCATTATTTCCACCATTGTAAAAATAGTAATGTATACCTTACACCACAATTTTCACTCTGTTTTTATGCCATCTACTTCTACGCTGATGAAGCAGAACATTAGAAAGGTAAAACATGAATCATAAGTGCAAAATTTGGAAGGATGCCTTTTTATTTCTGGTATTTGTTCAAAGCCAACAGTGGAAGTAGATCTAGGAGCTCTTCTCGTGTATCATTTCATGCAGAAATCAGGTGATTTGACTCCTGTTTTGGAACTAGAGGGAGTTCTCATTTAGCAACTGCCAATTTAGGGACCGTTCACAGTCATTGAAATGATGGAAAAAGTAACTTTATGATCAGTTCTTGCATTTATGATCTTTGCAGGCCTGAAGTAAAATCCTAAGCACAGCCAGAATTAGTAGTGACCGCTTTGCTTATTGATCAAACGCCAGTCTCAATTATAGTTGCTAAAGGATTAATTGTTTCCTGACTGGTCTCTGGTTTGATCACTCATCCTTAAATGGTTTTGATTTTATCTGTTACTCCTCCATCCCATTGTATTCTATGGATATTATTGAAACTGCTTTGTGATTAGGACAGCATGCTGATAGGCAGGATATACATGTTTAAAATACATTAAGAAAGACAGAAATGTTGCAAATAAGAATGGAATGTTTTGTGCAGCATCTTTTAATGCTTCTTTAGTCCTCTCTCTAAGCAAATTCAGTCTGTCCTGGAAATACCTGCTGAAAGCCAACAGATACAAAACGCATTGATACGTTACATACAAAACAGCAGGATTTGCCCATTCTTGTCTTCCATTCCCTGCTCCTGTCTTCTTTCCAGTTGTATCTGAGATTTCACACTCATTGCTTAAGGGCTTTAGGATTTGCCTTTGAAACCTTGAGGGCAAAAACCGAGCTTAATTTTTAATGGAGATTCTTTCAAGTAGTCAGTGCCCGGCATGAAATTCTGCTTCCATGGAGTTAAGACCTAAGCACAATTCCTCATATAGCTGTGAAATCATTTAAAAACAAGCTTTCCAAGGGGCACAAGTTAAAGAAGACAGCTGCTTTGTACTGCAGTGCCATTGCTATATCAGCAAATACATTCCTGGTAGGCATTCATGATGGGCTCACTGTATGAAAGATTTCATTGTTTGGCAGCGCTGTTGCTTGCTATTTAAACTCGGGATTCTACTTTTGAGGAAACACCCCCCCACCCCCACCCCAAGATTGTACATTTGGTATTTGGACACTATTTAAATTTTTCTGTTAAATAGATGTACCATTAATAAATTAAATCCTTATCATTTTTATAGA